>WYDF02009067.1:0-13737 GCA_009867245.2 Adranes taylori
ACCAGTTAATACAAAAAGAGGTTCATTGATTAACCGCCCA
The DNA here is from genome assembly GCA_009867245.2 of Adranes taylori. Classification (NCBI taxonomy): domain Eukaryota; kingdom Metazoa; phylum Arthropoda; class Insecta; order Coleoptera; family Staphylinidae; genus Adranes; species Adranes taylori. Next base: position 41 of record WYDF02009067.1, read on the forward strand.
ACAAAGATTATTATTAAACCTAATGGGAGTACCCAAATACCTACAATAATTAACGTATCCAATAGTTTGAATCCAAATAATATGAAATTATTAGCAAAGCTCAAGAAAGGTTCCATGAAAATTAATTTCAATAATGGTTTAGCTAATAAAAATGTTGGAGCAGAAACAAAAGCAAATAAATTATTTAATATATTACCAATTCTAATGATTGATAAAATGAAAAATCAAAGTATATTACAAAAATATAAGCATACTTCAAATGTAAAATTAAACTCTGAATCGGATGCCACCAATTCAAAAGGTAGAAAATACTTATCTGACAACATTATTCATGCTAAAAATAATATGATAACAGGCAAATCTTTTATATATATTGAGTCAATTTTGGATTTAGCAATTGATGGCATTAAGAGAACTTCAATTATTAACAAAAATTCTATTTCGAGAGCTCTACGATTGTCCAAACTTGTATTAGACGAACTTGAGAAATCAGCTTTGAGAAAATCGATCTTTAAAATTAAATTAGGCAATATTTTAAACGAGATAGCTCAAACAATCTTAAGATTGGGTCTAACTATTCTATTCCTTCTGGATAATACAAATAATGGTATCAAAATAAACAACGTTTTCACAATTAATATGGATTTTATGTTAGATAAGCTAACCATTTTATCCACAAAAGAAAGCAATGACTGGCTAGCTGATAAACTAATTGAGAAAATTTTAGACGCTAATAAAGTTGTAAATCGTAAATTAAGTACTATTATTGATGACTATAGCGCTCATAATAACGAAGAGAAGGTAAAGCATTTTAATAAGTTACTAGAAGCAATAAAAGTTATAATAAACCCGCAGTATAGACATCAGAAATGTAAGATTTCAAAATTATGCCTTGCTAATATTATACGAAATGTTTCAAATGAAATATCAAAAACATTCAATAACACAACGCTAATAGATGAAATATTTATACATTTGCAAATGTTAATAGAAGACCTTGATTTTGGAGACCATATTACATCTGCGAAAGAAGAATATGCAACAGATAAAGTTTTCGCTAATGACCCACCGCAGCATTTGCATGAAACTAACTCTGAAGAAGATGATATGCCAGATAAAGCTGGTAATAATTTGAATACATCCCAAATGATTGCACTTAATCCGGATGTTATTAAATTAATTGAAAATATGAAAACAGGAAGACAAAGTCCTACTATTAATGAGGTTTGGTCTAGCGAACAAGGAAAACCTGATCCAGATTCCCAAAAAAATATTTTAAGCAATAATGGAACGAAAGGTTCTGTCACAGAAAAAATTGTTCAACATGAGCAAAGCATACAGTTACATGATGCTGAAAAAGTTATTACACATGAACTAGGAGGACACGGAAATACCATTGTTTCTAAATCTATTGATACAAAAATTGTAGTAAACGTAACTATTCAATGTAAGTTTTTGAGATTCGACTCTAAATAGCACACATATTTCAAAGGTTATTTCATTTCTAGCTATGTCTATATATGGAGAGCCAGATTTAGAGTTTGGTAAAAATCTGACCCTATATAGAGAACAAATTATGATTGGCATACTTAATCCAGAAGAAATGGGTCCTTACCATCAAGGTGATATTCTACTTCCAAATTCAAATAAAAGAAACAGAACGGAGGACGAGAAAAACAACAAACAGAAATTGGGGGAAGGTTCGGCAAATTCAGAAGAAGATACACCAGTAATTGAAAATGATTTTACGAGTTTAAGGTAATTTTATTACTGTATTATATTAATTATTTAATATTATTACATCTACTATTGATAACACTGTTGTACACAACTTTAGTAACATATATGTTAATAAGTATTTGATAAAGCATATTTTATGCTGGAACAGAAAATGTAATCAAAACACGTCGCTAGCTATTTTGTTGATGGTGTTAAAAGGAGGTTTGGACCAATGTAACTCTCATTATATGTACGGCATTTAATTTACTTAATATGTGGTTTTGAGAGTAAGTAGTATGGAAAAAGCCGTCACTCATTGATGGTTTGGAATGAAATCAACACTCTTAAAGCCATGATCATAATATCGGGATAGTATTGTGCCATTTTAATCCAAAAATAAATACAACACATTTCACGGTAAACATCGACACCCGAAGCCGATACAACATACAAAGCAAGTCCTATTCTCGTTATGGTCGCCGCTACGACTGAAGCACCATTCACATATATAAACAATTAGCGTGTCCAGCACGTACCAGATAAGCCACACAAAAATTGAAACATTTATTATCTATATGAGTATTCACTTCTACATGAATTGAGCGGAATGTGTACGTACAGACTCGCGCGAGCAACGGCCAGTATTGTCGTGAAGAATATTTGAACTGTGCTGGCGCGTATCTTTGCATGGCTGTTTGTGGCTGTAGCGTTGCCACAGTAGTAGAATTATTTTGTCGGAGCTGGTGCGTATCTATGGCGTTAATGAATATTTTCCATTTGAATAATGAAAAATTAATGGAATTGGTACGAGGCTATTCCTTCCTATACGACTTAAGTGATTATAGATACAGCGACAGCCAAAGAAAAGATGACGCGTGGAAGGAGATATCAAAAACAGTATTAGTGCAGGGTAAGTACAAAGAATTTATTGTAATAAAATATTATTTGTTTACATTGTCCCTTCTGGTGAATTTAAAAATGAAGCTAGTTTGTCTCTAACAACAAAAGCCACAGATTGACTATTTCCTCCTTGTCTTGGTATGTTTCTCAAATTTGTAAAGGCTGCATTTTCACTTGCATGAACATACTTATCTTTTATGAAGTTGTGCAGTATACATGTAGTCAATATTACTTTATCTACATTTAAGCTAAATTCTTCTATTGCCATGAGCACGATTGGAAAAGTTTTTTTATAGTTAAAATACAGAGAGCCACTGTCAGGTGGAGCTGTAATAATGACGTGTTTGCCGTCTATCGCTCCAAGACAGTTGGGAAAGTTCCATACATTCCAAAATTGCTCTGATATCATTAACCATTTTTATTTGGTAGGTATTGGCATGTATTCTTCCGTCATTTCCTGTATGATAGCTGTACATACTTCTGTAATTATATTATACATAGTGCTGAAACCCAGTCGATAACTGTATGCTATACTCAAATAGGAAACTCCGGTTGCCAGAAATCTCAAACAAATTTATTAATCGGTATTTTTTTTTGTTCTTATTTATTATTATTATTATTATTTGTTTCAGAAAAAGACTGTAAGAAATCGTGGGCTTTGTTACGTGATGCATTCCGACGTGTCATACAAAAACAAAACCAGACGAAAAGTGGACAAGCTGGTGGATCTACAAGAAAATGGAAATATCAGGAAGAGATGTCTTTACCTTTGCCATATTTTGAAGAGAGAAGACAATGAAGCATGTTTGGCTTCTTCTGATATTAACGTAGCACAAAAAAATCCACTTCCAGAGCAAACAAATGTTTGTTAAGCAACTCCGAATTAAGATTCATCAAACAAAGACTACGCAGTATACTTCTCGTGAAACGCCTTCAACTTCGTTAATGAAATTCTATTACAAAAGAAAGCAAATAGCAATGGCATTCACCAAATTTTTGATGGTGTTGCTAGACAGTTCAGTCATTCCCTCCTCGAGATATAGCAAAAACTAAGGTATTTGCAGTGATATCTGAAATATATCTACAAATTATAGGTAGAGATGGCAAAGATTCTAATAGCACTACTGAATATGCAAATTCGCCCGCATCGTGTGTAACGCCAGTGCCAGAACTATTACTAAATGATTTTTGTACCACATCATTTCAACAGACCCCATCGTCAGGATTTCCACAAGGGGACAATAATGCATCAGAGCCACGAGGATTCAACAATACCCAACAATCTCAACATCAAGAATTAAAGAGCGTTGAAGAAACAACACCTGGATATACACTGCAAAATTATTTTACCTCATACATTAAAATAATACTGTTTTGATTTCTGTTAGTGCTAAGATTACGCAAACCAAATTTTTCTATGCCAAAAAGAAGGTGCAATTTTCTGGTATATATTATGTGTTTTGTAGAATTAGAATATAGTTATATAAAGTAAAAATCTTACCTTAAACAAACGGCTAATTTTTCCCTCGCTGATAAAGATTCCTAAAACTTGGTGTTCTGTTTAGTTATCACTGATGAAATGTTGGTTAAAATGCTTTGAAACTAATATTGGCTCATTCTGAAGTATTTGAAAAATATGTCTTCATGTGTACTTGCTCTATGTAAAGCGTGTAGAATTCTCCTTCTTTTTTTATTTAAAATTCATTGCATGCACAGCAAATCTTCTTTTCCTTTTTTGCTCTACTTCCACACAATCCAGTTTCTTTCCTTCTTCTTCTTCTTCCAGTAAAATTGCAACCACATCTAATTCTTCAACCGAAAATTTGTCGAGTGAGTTGTCGTATGGTGTGAAAACTTGTGTCTGGCCGCATCTTCCACGTTACTTGCTGGACACGCTACGTGTTGGCATATGTGAATGGTGCTTGAAGCGTGCTATATGCATCAAACGAGTCGTTACGTTGTACACAATTATTATCGTCAACGTGTTATCTATCCCTTTTGAAAAACTGAAGAACTCCAAGGAAAAAAGGAACTACTTTATTGAAAAGAAAAAGAGAAACTGCTCGGTTACTAAAAAGTAATCTCTCTTAAAGATAAAAAGAGGAGCGCCTCTTTAGAAGAAACAAGAGGAACTCTTCTTTTGAAAAAAGAGGAACTCCTCATAACTAATGATTTGCTTCGTATTTGAAAAAAGAGCAACTCTTTCATTGCGAGGCCTCAAATGAAGTACCATATAAATGAGGAACCCATCACTACTATGAACGGTCTTAAAATATATCACCAGTCCAAACCAATGATTTATAAAATTTTAATCCATGTTACTAAATGTCTAGAAAATCAACATACAAATACTTTATGGCCTTCTAAGTTTATAAAACCTTCAAATATTTTTATTCCGCAAACTATATAAATAAAAATATTGAAGTCAATTTTGATATATTTTTATAATAGCGACGATGGTAAGGTTACAAATCGAGGGAGATGGCCACATGGTAAAGTTCCTTATGAAATAGAAGATTCGTTCAATGATGAAGACTTAGCAATGATTAAAAAAGCGATGGAAGCTTTTCATGAACATACTTGTATTAGGTAACGAATTACATCAATAATAAAAATATTTTCATTGTTCATAATAAAATCAACATATTTATTGAAAAGAACATATTTAAACAGTATTTGTTTAAAACACTAATTTCTTTAATTTTCTACTTTAAAGCATTAGCACACAAGAACTAGGTAAATAAAAGCCAATTAATGTATGTCTGGTATAGCTGTCTCCATAATCTATAATTTTTATGGTATGAAACCTTATAGGTTATATGATTACACTGCGCTGCACAAACATTAATTTTTTTAGAGGTCTGACGCCAATATTGCTTGTTCCTATGTCAAATAACTCCTTGAATCCGACTGTGACTTCCGTTACCCCCATCACCCACCGTTTTCTGGTAACCCCCCCCCCTTTTCCCCGCCGTATGTTTATCACTTTTGCGCGATTTTATGGCCATAAGTTTGATTTAGAGAGGGCAAACGGATTTTTTTAAACGTTAAATTCGAAAATTTAATTATATTGATATATAATATATAATATACAATAATATAGAATAAATAACTTTGATATCGTGCATGCTTTCCTTTTGTACCCTGAAGTAGAAGTGTGTCGTACCAATGACCAGCCGTACTCTGACAACATGCTCGCGTTTCATTTCCCTGTAAATCTACTCTCTAACTGACTGATGTCTTGATGGAACCGTTCTCCGTGTGCTTACGAAACTGCTCTTAAATTTTCAGGGACAAAGTTTAGGTCCGAATGCGGGAGGTGTACTTTAAGAGACATGTTACACCGCATGTTGACAGCAATGCATCGACATGAGCGACATAATCATCACTTTTTTTGTTGCCCAAAAAGTTATCACACACGTTTTTGAATGCAAGCTATACTTGTTTTTCATTACGATTCAGGTGTTCCACAAACGTCAAATATTGGAGAACTTTTCTAATCTAGGGAGCCACAAAAACTACTTGCTTGATTTTGGCCTTACTAAGCGGAGGAAATTATTTTCAAACATTGAAATCCATCACCAGTATTGTTCATTGCTTTGACAAACTGTTTGATTAATCAGAGTTTGATGTGCAAAAGCGGCAAGTAAATATTTTCGTTCGGGACTAGAGCATCGTGAACGACATTTTTCTGACCGGAAGTAAAACTTTCTCGGCGATGACAGTTCCGGACTATGTAATGTTTGTTTAGGGCTCGGCTGTCCCATTCACATAGGAAGCAGCACTATTTTGTGAAGCCTGATTGCAGGTCCCTGAGTAGAGAAACAATTTTTACGTCAGCGCAAAATTTCCAATTATAATCGTGATAACTGATTTTATTAAAGGATTTGGCTAATGTTTTAGTGTGTCTCCTGCATATCCACAGAGTATAATTGTAAGTTAATCCCATTGGCATAAAGGACAACTTTCAAGCTTGTCTTTGATGACTCTATGAACAGTCACCATATGTGGGGGTCACATGGCATCTTCAGTTCTGTCATCAGTGCATTTGAATTAAGACAGAATACTAAGTCTTCATCTTACGAAAACATGAATTTGAGGATTGACTGTCCTACACGAAAAGATGTTTATGCCCTTTTCTAAGAGATTCCACTACTGAAGTGGAGATCCAAGAAGTTGAGATTTACTCTTAGGTAACTCCAAATCCCGGACGGGATCATTCAATTCTGTCTGAGTTACGTGATGAGGTTCTCGATGAACTAAATAAGTTACACACTCTTTATCATCAGCGGCCATCGATGGTCCAGGCCCAGACTCAAAGTCTTCCAAATTCGTTTCTGACTGCAGAATTTTTGGAGGCACAGAATTAGCTAAGATTCGTTGTGAGGAACTTGTCGTACAGCTAAAGGGATATTAAGATACCGAATTTTGTGCTTACTTTTGCTAGAGAATCCGACGGTGGAAGTACGATAAAAGTAAGAATCTGTAAGAGGACAGTGAGGTTCGCGCCAAAGTGTGAGCACAGCAAATGACATAGATTTACAGATACCTTTGAGCCATTTCGTCAAACTAGTGTAACAGGTAGTGCACCAAAACTTTGATGCCCAATGCTTGTCCTGATCGCCAACTTGGCACTCAAAGTAATATTTGTAAGCAATTTTAAGAAGCGGAGGAAGGTGTTTTCTTTGCGCTTTCAATGTCGATCTCACTCACTTATACTCACTCATGTACTGATATAATTCACTTTGAAAAGCCGGAGCAAAGATATTTGGACAGTTTTACACAATTTAAATAACTTGGAAACAAAGAATCCTGTCAAGATTATGGACCACTTGACTGTACGATCGCGAAAGAAGTACTGACGGAAAATAATGATAAACAGATCACGATTCTAATGCACCAGTGCACGTTTAAACTTGTACAGGCATGAACATTTCTGCTCAAACCACAAAGTGAGCGAATTATGCGAGTGCCACGGCGTGAATTTTGGGACCTCTCCGCCCTCACCCGCTTTTAGACTTAAATATTGTAGTAAAGTAAATTTATTCCATAATTTACCGTAATTTAAAATTGACAAAAATAATTTCATCATTGACTGACGGATTGACTGACTAATTCACCATTCTTGTAAAATTATGGTAGAAATTAAACATAGTCATCCTAAAACGCATTTGTTACAAGCTCTTTGTATTGTGGGATAAATTTTATGTAAATCATCGTTGTGGTGAGTAATATTTGTGTAAGTGTCGTGTTGTAGGAGTCATAATAGTTTAGTTCTAAATACGTATTTTTTGCAAATTCAGTATAATGCAAACTATATTGCTATATCTGCTTTCTCCTCGTAGTGAATTATGTATTCTATTTTTTTTTTACTTATTGCTGATACCGATTTAAAATTAAAAAATTTAAGGTTTCAAGAGAAAAAGAAATCAGATAAGGATTACGTTAAAATAACAAATACTCAATCTGGATGCTGGTCAATGATTGGTCGTGTGGGAGGAATGCAACAGTCGAATTTACAAAGCAACTCATGTCTTGTTAAAATTGGAACAGCAATACATGAATTGATGCATTGCATAGGATTTATCCACGAACAAAACCGTTATGAAAGAGATGATTATGTATCCATATTTTTTGACCATATTAAAAAAGGTAAACTAGTATAATGTAATTATTTAGATTGAGACTGAATATTCTACTGTTTACCTTTAGTTAAACCAAGGACGGGCCGGGGGCTATTAGGTTGTTCTTTGCTCCTTCCCTGGCCAGCCTTCCCTGGTATGTGCCGTGGTACGTGAATGGTAAGCAATCCTGTGACTGCTTCTAATGCAGTACTGGGACAAGTAGACATAGCCCCAGTTATGCTAAGATACAATGGTCGTTCTTTAGAGTTTTTGTAGTATGCTGTGTGTCTCCTTCTCTTGTAGTTTAGGCCACTGCACAAGCGCTCCGCAGGCAATAATGAGACTTACAATTGCTATATATCATTTTTCTATTGCTATATACCAATATATAATTTTTCGTTGTTGACCCCATGTAATACCGGAAAGCTTTTTGTAGGCATATAGGGCTCTGGAGGCCTTCTGTTGTAGTTTCTGCAAATATGCGTTTCAGTTCAGTTTATGGTCCAAGAGAAAACCCCAGTACTTGATCTCCCAAATTATCGTGGCCATTGTACTATCAAGGATTAAGGAGTATTGATTTAATTTAACATTTATTCATTGACATTTATTTTTGAATTATATTTCTTTCTTTGTTTAAATTGTCTAGAAGACCAATAGACGTTATATTGTTAAATCGTAAATGCTGTTTTATTAACTAGCACTTAGAATCTTTGTCAGCTGCCCACAAGCACACGATTATCGTGGTCCAGGTTATCGTGTTCTTGTGGGCAGCTGAGAAAGATTCTGAATTCACGTACTCGTAGCTACCAGTGCCCTCAGCATTCCACTGAGGGCCGGTGGAACAATAAGAACGGTTGTAACGTACGGTCTCACATTAAACTGACCTGGCATTCAAGAATTCATATTTCCGGCTGATAGTAAATTTTGTAACAAGATATTTGTTTGCGCCATGTAACAGTCGCAAGGACTTTCCGTTAGCAACGTCATGAGCGAGAGTCTGTTACACCCTTACATTCTATTACCAACACTCCCCTCTTTCTTCCTTTATTTGGCATACAATAACGTCCAATATTTGTTTCTCCTTTTCTCGGTACCAAATGAAAACCACGCAATAATTTTGTTTCGTACCACAGAGCTACACAAAACAATAAATAGTCAGTTGAAAAACATACAACCAGTGATATTTTTATATCTATATTTTTTATTGTGTCTTCTAACCACGCAATTCATTTGTACATTTCATTTTTCATTCACTTTGGTTCATCATTTAATAATAAAATCCTATAAATGTGTTAGTACAGTTTACGTTTACGAGTTACAGTTTACGAAACATATATTTGTATTTCGGTTTTGGTCCTTGTGTAGTGATAAGTATAATCAATAGACACTTTAATGTACATCTTTAATGTACTTCTAAAATTAAATAAATTTCAATAACTACTTACATATTTTTCGCAGGAACCTTTATACATTTCAGATGGAAAGTTAAAAATATACACTTACCTGTAACAAAGAAAAAATGTTTGTATTAATAAATATTTTAGAAAATAAACATTCTTTAATCACAAAATTAAAGAAAAAGTTACTTTATAGTATAGCAGATAGCTACTAATATTTGTACTTTATCAGAAAATGTTACATTATTAATACTACGCAGATCACCCATGGCTTAAATATGTAAACGAATGGTTTAGATATAATTACTACTGACTTTGTTTCTATTACACCAATCAACTAATTCAGTGTGAACATTTGTTATTAATTTATGCGAATTTACTAATGTATTAACTATAACTGTCGCATCATTTGTGTACATTTTAATCGTATCAGCTTTCATATAGTTAGGGAGGCTATTAATAAATAAGAGAAATAACAAAGGTCCTTGACCAATGCCAAAATTGGGAGCAAATTCATCACACACTGAAGCTCTAATGCCAGTCGCACAAAGTTTCGCCATTAATAAATCTGACTATACACTATCAAAGCGCAAGCACAGTCAAAGTTCTTTTACACATTAAAGCAAACACAGGATTTACATTCAAGACTAGAAAAAATCATTTGGAATTTCCACTTAAACAAATTTTTAATAATTAAACATACGAAAAAGAGACGTAAATTTACAAGAGAAAAATTTCATATATGAACAGATTTACCAAATTTTCCAAATGGTAGTAATTTAATGTTTGCATAAAGCATAAAAATATTTTCATGGGATCACACGTTTTGCAGTTCACCATCTCAGAACTGCCTTATATATGTATGTATTTGATTCTTTTATTAATGCAAAAATTTCTAAAATTTATATTATCTGTCGGAACAATGTAAACTATTTCTTTTTTTCTTATTCAGTGTTATACATATATAGTACGGCTTTAATGACTCTGTGCCCTAAACCATAAGAGTTCATGACTGTTTGCGCAAGTTCAAAGGCGTGAAACACGACCCAATTTGCAGTAAAAGTTTTATTACATGTCCCCAAATTAGCTCGTTCCTAAACTTGTATTGATCCTTCTTAATGATTAAACATTTTATATGAATCTGTGAGATAGGATGTACATAAGGCGGTTTCTGCGCAAAATGAACCGAATTGAGAGTCATGCTCTATCGTAAAGCAACACATAGTTACATGGTTTAAAGGACATAATTAAGAGGGTATAATGTCGATGTACAGAGCGTAGCATTGATTCTAATAAATCTCTATGTTCCAAAAATTTTGTATACTATCTCTTAGGCTTTCTTGAAAGTATATACTTGCTCTGATAAATTATTTCCAATAGACTGACGCATCTGTTCAATTTCCATTTTCTTTGCTACCATTCTTTCTATCACTGCCAATATTTTCGCTCCATACATCGATAAATTACTTTATTCATTACGTAAAATATTCATCTTACTGTAATCTTTGTTTGCAGGTAGAGAACACAATTTCGATAAATCAGATGATAAAACAGCTAACAATTTTGGAGTTAAATATGATTTTGGTTCTCTAATGCATTATTCAAGAAACTCTTTTTCCAAAGATGGTTCATCTACAATTGTACCGAAGGTAATTCAGTTTCGAATTTATATTTTCGTATTATCTAGCCATTGATATATAATTGTTTTATACTATCGTATACAGCAAAAAGCAAAAAGGTTTCAAAGTTATATATTTTTTTAGTTTAAGGATAGAGGTGGAAAATTATCAAATAACCAAGAGTACGTACGCGGCCCGGGTAACAGTGTTGGATTTGGTATACTAAACTCAAGCCCTCCCCCTTGGAAGGCGTTAGGATTTGCCATTCTCTTTAGCATTGCACATGGCTTTGAGTAGATTGGTAGTACAGTGGTGGCCAGACTATTTGCAGGCAGTATGTGCTACAGTATTCACTTTACAATCAAGGGAAATTTGCAAAACCGTAATCGTAACCTTGATTCGTAAACCTTTATCGTAACCAAAACCTTAATTGGGGTTGTCTGCATGGTGGGTTTTTCGTGCTAGGACGGATTTTTATTGATATATTTTCCTTTTCCTTTTTCTGTTTTTTTTATTTGGTTGATTTTTTGTTTTCTTTTACGGGGCTACGAGGTTATATTAGAGCTAGTGGAATAGATTCAAGAATTTCATGTAGGTCTTTAGGGGGTTCTTGCATAGAGCTTATGATTAGTTCAGGTGGCTGAGGGGATTTGTTCTTTGGTTGTCTTGAGCAGTAGCAGTAGTTAGCTTTTTTCTGGAGCGTATTGATGGGCGATTAAATTGTTTTCGGTATTACGCTTTGGTGGATATTTCGACTAAAGATGCTTTAGACGATCATTTGTTGCTGCCGTTGTGCAGTTCTCGTATAATAGATTGTTCTGAAAACAATAGTGGAGTTGATTGATTTTCCGTAGGATTCTTCGTTCACAAGTAACTAAATTGTGAATTTGTCTATTGACTGCAGTAGAATATAGGATTGGTTTGATATAGGTATTATAGGTATGTTGCAATGTTTTAGGATCATACCCCCGGAATCATCCTCTTAACTAAGATATAAAGTTGGCTCGTTTTCCAACTAGAGAGGATTTGCTTTAGATCGGAGCTCCAGTTGAACGTTCGTTGAATGTAATTTTCAAAGCGCTAGAGGCGAATTTCTTTGTATAATTCGGCTGTTGAATAAGAATAGCTTGAGTTTTGCTTGAGTTAGGTGTGACGCGCAATTTTTGCGTCCACATTGAAAAGGAGCTTAGAGAATTTGGAATTTGCCTGCTGACTGCTGTGGATGAAAAGCAAATTAAACTAATGCATTGAAAACGACAGGTAGCACTGCTAAAGTAGAAAGGTTGAAAGGGACAAAATTAATTAATAACCAATACAGTCGGGTACTCAAGTAGTATGGATATATAAAAAGTGTCTGAATGATAAAAGTTTCGTAATTATATAATATTATAATAATCTTATAAATCTATTTCAAATTTTAGATAAAATTAGACGTCGAAATGGGCCAAAGAGATGCATTCAGTAGAGGTGATATTAAAAAAATTAATCAAATGTATCACTGCAAGCAAAAATAAAAATACTTTAATTCCGGCGAAACAATTAAGGTGAATTAAAACAAAGTATTCCAAAAACGCCATATATATTGTGTCTTTATACCAAAGCCTCCAGCCGGTTATAGTTGACACTTTACACAGCTCAGGATTGAACTTGACATATGTTTAGAGGAAACATTTACCCCTTCTTGAGAAGAACTGAATAAATAGCTAAGTTCAAAATAATAAATTGATTACGGCAAATAAATAATACTTTTAGCATGTCTTTATGCCACTGAGACAAAATTAATGCCTTGGGTTTAATCATTGAAAATTAAATATAATCATTGGGTATGTATATTTTAATTATTATGGTAGCAAAAGCTACTCTGATGTTTTAGAAATTTTAAAATTATTTCATTTTACACTTAATGTTCGCCCTGATTGGAACTGTACTACAACGCTCTTATGAGGCTGTATAAGGAAATAACCTACAGAGAGTGATGCCCTCTATATATAATTTATTGAAACGTTTTTTAATAATTTGAACATTTAAATCATTGATTTGCTTAAATTAAAATACTTTTACGAAAGTTAATCCTGTTGTACATTAACTGGATTATTGTCAATACATATTTAAGAATGGAGTCAAATGCAGATACTAAATTCACTAATTGAACTAAAAGAATGAAACGTGGATCCAGAGGTTATCGAACTATGGAATACTGTCATCAGTGTCTTTCTTTTATATTTTCTTCCACTACCCGAATGAATCCATGAGCAAACAAAACAATTAATGAGCAAACAAAACAAATAATGTAAATAAGCAGGTATGATCTTTCTGTTTTGTGTCACTAATTGTTTTATGTAGGATTTAATTGGAATTCCGACGTGTATTTTTGTATTTTTGTTTTTATTAATTGTGACAATGGAAATTTTATACAAGAGGAAGTGTGTTATATTGAA
>WYDF02009078.1:0-13737 GCA_009867245.2 Adranes taylori
AGCCTCCTTTAAACAAACTCACCAATCTCCCAACAATATACAATCCCAACAGGGACTGGAGTTTAGTGGGTAAAAATGCCACAGTTGTTGGATGCACCGGGCATCCTTTCTCTTTTGAAGATTCTCCACTTCCTACTTAAAACAAAAAAAAATGAATATTTTAATTAGAATTTTAAATATAGCTCAGTTCATATTGTCGCGTAGAATTTTGTACGCAAACTTGGAAGAGAGGTGAGATTCGTTGTTGTACTATAAACATAACACTTCTGCTTAATTAGTGGAGGAGGAAAATTTCCTTTCCCTACTTCTACAGGTGACATTGAACACCATTCACTCGATTAACTGCTGTTAAGCCGTCCCCTGACTCACTAAGCGACGCCTATATGGCTCATTTCTTCCGCTAATTTTTTATTACCAACAAATAGAAATAATTTGTTCCGTCGATAAAATAATGCAAATCCTTTATTCCCATGAAGAAATTCTAGATTCCAATAAATTCCAATATGCAAGTGTTATTTTCAAAATGTTTTAAAATTATATTTCATCCGATATGTTCAAATGAAACTCAAAGTCTTAAATAACATTTCATCTTACCAGACTATCTAGCAAACACTTTAGTAATTACAACATTTCATAGAATCTAGCTATCATGATCAATTAACATGCCTTATGTATATTAGGCATACAAAAGTATATGTTGTAGCATTCAATTAAAACCAATTGGAGTGACTTCATGAATTGATGTCTACAACGGAAGTCCCATAAGAAATACATTGAATCCACATGGGAACCTAATTTATCAACAAAATTTTCTACTAATTTGATCTACATCGGGATTCTGGACCAATTATCCATAAGACAATTCATTATAGAAAAAATCGGCCTACATTTGATTAAATATTTTGTGTCGCGAACGAAATTCCGCGAAATTAAAAGTGCAATATAATTTTGGTGTGAAATATTTTTGAGTGAGGTTATGTCATGTCGATCAAAATTTAAATTAAACGCGTATTTGCACCATCGTTTTCCAGCGTCATTTAGAATCGTTTTTACTCGAATTGAGTATTGCTAATATATTATAATATATTACCTATCAAAAATAAATCAGTAAAGAATGTTACTGCAGCTTTTGTAAAATTCCAAATCGAGCTGGAACACTCAGTCGCATTTAAAAAAAATTACAAATTGATAATGAAACATTCAGGAAATTGATGAAAGAATATGGAATTTATTTATGTTCGCTATGTAGCACAAAAAAGGCTTAGATTGTTGAACGTGTAATGTGTGCTATAAAAGAGAAATTATTCAAACATTTTAGTTTGCATGGTTCTTATAAATGGTGGAATTTATTGCAAGACGTAACCGATGAATGTAATAATAATATACATAACAAAATAAAAATGCGACCGCCATCAGTTGAGAAAAATCTGTTAGATACAGTTTATTCGCATATTAAAGTAATTGGTAAACGTGAATTTAAAATTTGTGATAATGTACGCATTTCAAAACTAAAAGCATTATTTGAGAAAGATTATACGTCGAATTCGTCAACGGAATTATTTAGGACTGCATGCGTGAAATTATAAAATCCTACTGTCTATTTACTTCAAGATCTAAACAAGAAATCAGTATTGGACGCATTCTGTGCGGAAGGATTGAAACAAGCAAAATATACTGATGCCTCTCGTGTTGAAAATGTTTTTCATCAGAAAGGTGATAAATTGTACTTTAAATCGCATGGACCTCCAAATGAACATAATAGTTATATACATGGCATCTAAACATTACATTCTCGTCGCACTTAATTTAAATAGTGAGCTCCATGACATAACCTCAAAATTAATTCGCGGCAAAATTATATTGCATTTTTAATTTCGCGGAATTTCGTTCCCAAAATCAAATTTTGGTCGATTTTTTACTATAATGTATTTTCTTATGGACAATTGGTGCAGATGTTAATCAAACTGGGTTGATAAATTGGGTCCCCATGTTGACCCATTTCTTATCTAATCTATATCTTATGGAACTTTTGGTCGACAATCGCCATAGTATAACTATTAACAGATCTGCATTTTTCACGGTTTTTAGTTTATTAAAAAAATTGTTATAGTATTTTGGCAAATACCCATGAAATACTTTCACTAATACACAAAATTCCTTTAAGTGTTTATTGGGATGGAAAAGCCTACTATATATTGTCGCGTTTACTTTTATCAGTTTTATCAGTTCCAGGCTGAAGAGGATGATAAATCCTACAGCCTCATACAATAATTTCACCAACCTCCTAAGTGTAATATCCCAACAGGGAGTGGAGTTTTAGTTAGGGTAAAAATCTCACACTGTCGGATGCACGGGCATCCGGCGCCTTTTAAAGGTTTCTCCACTTCCTACGCAAAAAAAAACTTTTAAGAAGAGGATCCGGCCCTCCCGCGGCCGACAACTGCAGCCAATAGCCGAGCCAGTGGTCACCGTTTTATATATTTGGTAAGAGCAATTTTGAAAAATAATGTTGGAAAAATAATAATTTTGAAAATTATTTTGAAAATAATTCTTATACCGCTTATTGCTTTATTATATACCGTTCATTATTATTAATTGTATGTATTTTGAATGATTTGTATTTCCGTTTAATATTCCTTTAACCTATCTCCTATTTACTAAGCGTACGTATTATCGACTTATGTAAACAAGAGCCGGTATTAGGTGTTCAGGTGTCAGTGGTGTCTATATGAACAAGGACTCTATTGAAACTCTACTCCGTCCTTGTGAATAAACCCGCTAAAGTACGACTAGCGCTAGCCTATATAAACAAGGACTGGATTTAGTTGCTCCGGTTTCAACGATATCTATGTAAACAATGATATTGTTGTACGGGCTAGTTTTGAGTGTTGAGGTAGTGATTGTGTCTATGTAAACAAGGACGCTATTACAACCTATAGTGATTACCTTTTCCGTTACCTACACAAAGGCATCAAACGCTAATCTATGTAAACAAGTATTAGTTGTTGATGCTCTGACGACAGTGACACCTATGTAAAAAAGGTGATACTGTAGCTGATAGTAACTTTCCTTTCCGTTACCTACACTAACGTGTGTCAAACGCTAATCTATATAAACAAGGATTAGTTGTTGATACTCTGGTAACAACAGCACCTATGTAAAGAAGGGCGCTACTGTGGCTAGTAGTGATTCATTAGCTAGAGTATACCCAACGCTGGCTTCTATACGAGGTTAGTTTTGGTGACTCGTGTGACATTAACACCTATATAAACAAGGTGTTATTGTGACTAGTAGCAACCTCTGAGTATACCTGTCCTGTCAGATTTCCATATCAAACATTGAGATTTATTCACCCTTCCGTAATTTCATTTGTATGTACCTACCTCACTAACTGTGCGTAGAAGATACCGAATGTTCCTACCCTATCTGTGACCTGCTATATTGGTGTATGAAACCTAACCCGCTGTGAGTAGAAGATACCTAGCGTTCCTACCTGTTACTCTTTATTGTGTATATGTTGGTACATGATTTATAACCCGCAGTGAATGGTAGATGAATATTTCTACCCTACCCGTGATCCATACTGTATACTGAGAGATAGCCATCATTCCGTGATAGTATATGTAGCTTCACCCTTATTGTTTGTTTGTGTATGATTTATTGATTGCTTGCATTCCGTAGTTACATGATTCTCGTCGTTTCGTTATTTTGTCACCGCATTTTTGTACCACCGCATTTTTTGCACCATCCGCATTTTGCACCACCGTAATAAAACCATTTGTCTGTATTGACTTATTTACTATATATTTTGATTACCGCCATAAAGGCTGAAATGATTTAAGGTTTTTCGTGTTTCAATTAATAATATTGTTATTTGTGGAATACTACTTTTCTTTTCTTTGTTTATAAGAATAATATATGGTCTTGTTAAACCCTTAATTCTGTTTCACTTATTAGTGAATAAGTTTATTCCAGCCTCCCCGCAAGAACAAAAACACCTGGTTTACTTACCTACTGAGTTTACCTAAGCCCTCAGTAAGCCACTTTGGACCGAAGGAACATCACCATCAGTTCCAGAGTGTGGTCTCACTTTAAACAGTCCGAGGAACCTATTTACGAAGAACATTTTGATTCTGTAACTATTGTTGAGATATCTGTTTGCACCATTACACTGACACGCCACCAATAGGATGGGCGTATATTACACTACACATCCTTAGCCCTTCTGTTCCCAACGTATTTGCAGTTCGTCACATACTTTCTTTGATCCCTCCTTCCATTAAACATTTTATATCCTACAAATATACAGTGTGTGCCAGATTAACAGGAACTATTGAAACAGTATTCTTAAGATTGATTTAAATCTGCTTCAATTTGAAATGGATCATACTGTATAACAAGTAGTAAAAATAACTTCTAGTGCTCTAATGATGTAACTAACTACAACATCCATGTAATCTAATATTTCTTTATAATATATGTGTAGAACTAAGTCCGCCTCTGTTTGAGATATTGACAAAGAATTGATAGGTAACTAGACCTAAATAAAACGATTCAACTTGAGATGACGAAATAAGGATAAACTACAGCGCTAGGGGCAAGGGTGCCAGGAAACTAAGGATAAGGTAAGAAAGGCTACGTAAATATGTCTTTCAATCAAGCGTAACGCACACTGAATAAGTATAGTATGATATACTGCAACACTTTCCAAGATATCAATGATTTATAAAATAACTTGCAACGTTTCGAGTATTATATTTTTGATTGTTGGAATGTTAAGAAAAATAAGGCATAAAAATTTTAACAGACACAAAATAACAAAAAAAAATTAGTCAGAAATCAGAAGATTGAACAAAACTTATCTCCCGGTATATTAAATTACTGTATTCAACGAAAGAATTTTTCAAAATATATTACATAATGGAACACGCAACAAAATCAAGGAAGTAAACCAAAAACAAGAAATAAAAGCATATACGAAAGATTTGAAATTAGCTGCTTTCCTATTTTATCCAGTGTGGTGTCTGCCTAAAACGAAGGCAGTCAAAGTTGAAAACAACATTTTGATTTATTAATAATCAATACCGATGGGACTATTGCCAGTGCAGTAACTTGACTGATAGAGTGTGTACTTAGTATGAGTTCCACCTTATTAACAAGTTCCTACCATGTTATATAAATTTATTGGAGCATGATAGGTGAACATACATACGAGACGCAGTCAAAAAGTTTCAGAATTGGAACCGAAAATGCAAGTTTAAGGTAAATAAATATTTGCATTGCATTCTATGCAATAGTTCGTTGCGTCATGCAAACTTTTTCAAATTCCCAAATTAATTTTTAACCTTTATTAGTTGATGACGTAAACTTGTTAAAGGACCTCAAAATTTGAAAAATTATAAGAACCCTGTCAAGCCTTCATCTTACAAAAATATGTTTCAAATGTTCCTTTACCCTTAACGAACCCTGTGGTAGTCTTTGATCGAACACC
Organism: Adranes taylori; assembly: GCA_009867245.2. NCBI lineage: Eukaryota > Metazoa > Arthropoda > Insecta > Coleoptera > Staphylinidae > Adranes > Adranes taylori. The sequence continues at coordinate 5,492 of WYDF02009078.1, forward strand.
CTTTTCTTTTGTCCGTCTTACCAACTCTCTATTTATTTCTCTTGCATAAAATTTATATGTTGCACTCATTATCGTAACGCCACTATAACTTTCCGGACATTTCCTAACACCTCTCTTGTATACCGGGACAATTTCCCCTTGCTTCAATTTTCAGGTATTCTTTATTTTTCCTTCCATACTTCTTTTATCCCTCTGCTTAACGCTTCAATCTCACTATTATTTAAACATCCCCATATTTTAATTGGCAACCTATCGGGCCTTTTCGCACTTGTTTTCACATTACCATATTTCCTACCTTACTTCTTCCACCTTAATATCATCCTACTCCTTTTCCTGTTCTGTACTCCCTTCTCTCTCAATTCCCATTCCAAATGTTGCCCTCATCATTGCGTCCTCTGCTTTCCGCTTGTACTTTATTTCTCATTCTATAAAGATAATGTATTTATAAATTTTTATTAGTTTCATATTATTTGTTAAGTTTTTTGATCTACTGTTAAAGCCACCCGTATGATGTAATAAGAAAAATGAAGAATATGAAATATTTGTGTGTTTTTTTTTATTTGGTGGACAACCGCACAAGCAATTCAGCTTTAAACTTATTGAATTCTTTCGTAAAGCGAATGAAAAAAAAAACGAAAAGTACTCGAGACAGACGAACACGCTGATAGACTGTAACATGTATATATTCGAGAAATATATATTATTACTTCATTCATATCGGTCTGACGCATTTCTGCTAAACGAGAATACAGTATAGGACTTTACGATGATCCAGTATCTCCAAAATGGGAAGTAAATGTAAGTATATCACTTATTCCATGCATAATTACACCGAATAAAATGGTGCAAATCTACTTCCTTTTATAACAACGCCTGTCATAGTTTTTATTTCTTCCCACAATTTTCCTCCCTGACTGATGCAGAACCTAAGTGGAATGAACCATTCGCTGTACTCCTTGCAATAGGAGCTTAATTTAAAGTGAGACTTATTAGAGTAAAACTACGGGTGCCGCATAAAATTTTGGTGGATGTGTCCGGTTAAGACCAGGTGCATTCATCATGCCGTTGCCTTTTCCCATATAATGTATTAAAATATTGGTGCATACTCCGGGAGCTGAGGAGTAATGTATGGGTCGGCAAATGTTGGGTATGCTATGTTAGCGGCTCATTGGCCATCACTCTCGCTTATATGGTAGAATGTATTAAAGTATTAGCGGACTTTATGGAACAACGCACGGGTCGGCAAACAATTGCTGCATCCCAATGTTGTTTCCATATTTCCGCATTGTTGGTTGCCCATAGAGTTATATACCGTTAACAACTTTCGTATAGTGTGTGTCAAGTCTAGTGATGTCGCAAATTGCGCGTCTACTACATTACTCTAGAATAGAAATTAATCTTTGGAAATCTCGTTACTTCTTATTTGCAAATCAGGAACTAAGGTAATTTAATAATTTTACGTCAATTTATAACCCCTAAGCCGGCGTCAAAATTCTGCGCTGTGTGATGACGTATGCTAGCCACCACACATTATTATCATCCCGTACGGGTTCGACACAACGAAGTGCGGACAGCCAGCCACATTTCAAAAGTAGCCTCTATGGCAAAAACAAGCAGCAACACATAACAAGCATTATATCAGGCGCTGTTAATATATGTACATATTAAATTTCATTGCTAAAACTCCTACTTATATATTCGTCCAGCAAACAAAGCGAATTGGATTACACGTTGCCAGTGTGTTTGCATAGCACAACCAAACCTCACTACCAGCAGTAACCGATGCGGGGATAATACGTAAAGCAAAAAACGCACTCCAGCTAGGCGCGTTCTCATCAACACACTGTGAAGACTCCTACTCGCGACGCTGCTAATGGGGAATGCTAACGATAGTCACAAATAACGCAAACAAATATCTTACTATTTTAGAATTGACTATCCGTCGGAAACGTGATTCTCAGGCGTCAAGTCCGTTTAACGTGAGACCGCACGCCGGAACTGATCTTGTTGTTCCTCCGGTCCTCAGTTGTTTACTGAAAGCACGAGTAGCTACAAGTCGAGTAAGTTGTCCAGGAATTCGACTGAGTTGCTCAGGAGGCAGCTGAATGAAACTTATACTAATTAGTAAAACAATATTAACGATTTAACAAAACACGTCTATTGGTCTTCAAAAGACAAACAAAGGAAGAAATACAAAACTCAATGTCAATTAAATTAAACAGTAGCGCATTAATAGCGATTAGCGAATAATAAATCGAGATAATAAATAAATAAACAAAACTTGTATGCAAGCGGTGCGTGTAAAGCTTGTGGTGATATGATAATAAAATAATTTATACGGCAAGTAGGTAAAAGCGTAGGAATCTTAGCACAATGATTCGGAAAAGCAAGATGACAGGAATATTAGGAAATCACTTTAGTTCACCCTAACACTTCTGTTCACACTTAGTGCTACCGTTATCGAGTGACTAAGGTAGTCGCGGTGGACGCTTGAAATGTACACTCTAGTGGATTGTGTCACGGATTGTGTAGTTCTACCGTTGCTGAGTGATTGAGACTAACCCCGGTCCATGTTGGTTAGATTCATACACTCTAGTTATCTAGGAAGTAGGAAAGGTGTGAGGAGAAACAAAGCTATTATTAATACATGCAATAGAACAGTGTAAAATATATGATAACGCTTACTCAGCGATCGTCGATTAGCTTGCAGGTAGTAGCTGGTGGACGCTTCTGTTGCAAGCTGGAGCTTCGAGTTCGAAAATTGAACTCAAAATTCTATACAAAACTACTCTATTTATAGACATAAGCCGCTACTCAACTTTTGTTCTGTTCTATGGGTCTCTATACAGTCACTCACTCATTATTTATTCCATGCTACGGCCTTTCAAACATTTCAGTCAAAAAACAGCAGCCTCCATATAACGTGTATATCAATTACAAGCGATCCCTAGTAGTTCCTATGCACACACATTACAACAGCTAATATGTGTATACATAAGGCAGCAGCGAACAATAAGTATATCCATCTCTCTCATTACTGTGTATTTATTTACTGCGTAATATGTAAGCGCCTTCAGACATTTCAATTGTATTTAGGTTTTATCCTATGAACTAATTTCTTGGTAGTACCGCGGTGTCACAATTTATTTATTAAATAAATTACTCGCGCATTTTATCGATGTTATTATTATGAGACCCCAGTCGCTTTGTTACTGAGGTTATGTGTTTTATGAGGTTATGTTTATTAATATTATTTTAACGCTAGATCGCGTTCCAAGAGTAACTCGATATAAAAGTAAAAGTAACGAGATGCCAAAAAGTAACTAAATAACGATTATGATGTTCAAAGCATCTTAAATTACGAAGAAATTGTACATCTTGTGTTACTGTTTTAAGCAATAAGTTCCTAAAAACAGCAGGCTGTTGGAATGTGAAACTAGATCTAAATAAAAATTCTAGAATAACTGCTATTGTGATGCGGTTCCAAGCAATTTGCTTCCAGTGCAGCCATACTATTTATAACATTCCACAACTAATCTTTTGAACACATATCTTGAGAAAATCAAATTATATTTCCGAGATGTTCAATATTTTCCATTTTTAACAAACGCTATGTTCGCACCCTGCATTGAATATTAAATGACTGTTTATGAATGACTGTGTGTTTGCTATGAAACTGACTACGCGAATATGTTTTTGGAACGTTAGAACCATGTGGAAAGCAGGGGAAATTAGCACAGGTGGAAAATGAAATGAAGAACTACAAATTAGGTATTCTCGGATTAAACGAAACAAGGATTTCGCCAAAAACGGCGGCAAACAACAACGTCCTCTTGTACTCCGGAAGAGAGGAAGGGGCAGGCCACTTCGAATGTGTAGACATTCTTCTACCAAGAAGTCAAGATCAAGCCCTATGGACTGGAAGCCGATCTCAGAGAGAATCATTATAGCAATATTCCGATGTGGAGTGAGAAATATGTTGGTGGTTCAATGCTACGCCCCAACTGATCAAGCTGAACAACTAGTGAAAGATACCTTCTACGAACAACTCAACGAAGTTGTATACTATTGAAAAAGAAGGACATTAAGATTCTTCTAACCTGAATGCTAAGGTGGGAGCTATCAGACGTCATGTTTGATCTGATATAAGATTTAAATGATAACTCTTTACATTCCGCCAACATTTTGTAAGATTCACAGTACTTTTGATGTTATTACAAGGTTGTCTTTCGGTTTGTTGTGGTTGTCACAATGTTCTCTCTGCGAGTTGGGAAAGTCATTATGAAACTGTTTCAACTTGAATTTGGAGCCATATCAATGAGTATTTGCTGTTGTTCTTTTCACTGATTATATTCAATTAAATCGTACCTGCCCATTAATTGTATCCTAAAAGGAATTGAAAATGATTAATTGTTCACAGCTTCTATTGTCGTATTTACTTGAAGTTAATATGTCTAAAAATTACACTTCTTAGAGTAGAGTGGTATTGTATTTACCTGTAATGAGTTCAATCTTATCAATTACTTAATTTCACTTGTCCTTTAGATTTATCTGACTGCGGCATATATTCTTCTAAATCAATGTATAAAAAGAGAAATTCATTTGAGGTTAAAAAGATCCTTGACGGTTGATTTGAACAGAGTCAAACGCAGAAACTCATCTAGTATTAACTATGTTGGTTGAGCCTTGCGAATAAAAGGTGAACTATTTTGGAACGGTTTAGTTTTGTGAAATAATCTAATAGATAGTAATTTTTATTATAAAATTGTTCTGATGTAAGACTTTTCAGCTGCATTGGAATTTTAAACGTTGTAGTTGTAGCTTAACCGTTGTAGCATTTAACGTTGTAAGATTAAATTGTAGCTTAAACGTTGTAAGATTTAAACGTTGTAATTTAAACGTCGTAGCATTTATTGTCGAACGAAATCTTGCATTTTGCGACTAGGCTGCTAGAGGGCAAAAGGCTGATTTTGAGCTGGTACGATTGTTTGATCAGGTTTTGGGGTATGGTTGTTAGCCAATTTCAGGAAGGTCTTTTCCTTTCATCACTTTAAGGTGTCAAGAGGCCTAATTGGCTTCAGATTAAAAATTAGTATAATTTAATTGAATAATGAGTTTTAAAATATTTCAAATATCTTGGAAATGTGATTTGGTGTTCGTTCATTTGGAACCAGTGTTAGTAACTTATTTGATTGTGAAAATTTGGCTTGGTTTTGAGATCACCATTTTGTGCACGGTTTTAGAGATGAGCCATTAGGCCCCCTGCTTTTATCAACATAGTGTTGTTACTCATGGTCTGCTCATGAAGTGTCGTGGTTTAGCGGAAATGAGTACTCTAATCGCGCCAGCGTGGATTTTAACCTTTGAAGTTTTACCGCATAGCCACCGGTCATGTTTTTCATGCAGGGTTGAGTTGTCCAAAGTGCTGGTGTGAAAGATCCGGCTGCGTTGAGACCACGGCCATCATCTCGGTGTTTGATTTCTTCTGTTTTTTTAATATTTTTATAATTATGATTTAGATTATCTTTTTACTAACATAATTTTTATGGTTAAAAAATCTGATGATGGTATCCAAAATCTTGCTAATAAGTTAGACTTGCATGTAAGATTATTTGCAATAAGCTCGAGCCAGCTAGCTAGCTAGCTAGCAAGCCAGCTAGCTTATTATACTTTCCCTCCAATCCCACCAGTCAAGGAGTCAATCAGACTGTGTCAGACTTCAATCAGAATGTGAACCTGTGACAGACTCCCACACTCGCTACACTTGTAATGGAGAGCCTTAAGGACTGTCACCATGGCGCAAAAAATATCTTAATTAGTCCAGAATTTTCAGATTCTCCGAAATACGAATACTCTGGCGCCAAATCAGTTTAACGTAAGACCGCACACTGGAACTCATCTTGCTGTTCCTCCGGTTCTCCGTGGCTGCGGACACAGACATCTTCTAGTTTTGCGAGTTGTGACCCATGTGTTCGAGATCTTGCGGGCAGCTGAAATAAACTTACGACTAATAAGTGAAACAGCATTAGCGATTTAACATAATACGTCTATTATTCTTCTAGACAATACAAACAAAGAAAGAAATATGAGTGGACAAATAAATGTCAATAATAAACAAATGAATATCAAATTACATTAATGAAGTAATAATGGCGGGTGAGTAAATAATAGCGAAATTATAATGAACGAAATAATATGGCCAAACCGGTGCATGTGAATAAAGAGGAGCATGTAAAGCAATACAAAAATGCGGTGATAAAATAATAAAACAATGGCAATGCGGAAAGCATGTAAAGAAACAGTGAATGAAACAACGGGAATGCGGGGGTAAATTTTAATGCACAATACGTATAATTGACGAGGCTTGAATCTTAGGAGATCACTGTCAGTTACAATAACACCTCGTGCACGTAAGTTTTACTGCAGCTTCAGCCAATAAAACTAACCCCGTGAACGTAAGTTAGTGTTAAATGTACTCTAGCGAATGGAAACAGAAAAGGAGATCAATGCCATTTGGAATAACACCCCGTGAACTTACGTGTTATTGCCGCCTGAGCACCCAGCATTAACCCCGTGAACTAAGTTGCAATTTCATGCTCCAGTGAATAGAAAATAGGTTGGCGGGATAATAGAAGGAGAAACAAAGCTATTGAAAATACATGCAACTATATAGCAGTGAAGGGTAAATGGGTTTTTTTACCAAATGCGTTAAAATCGCGCGTTGCTGGTTGCTCTGCTGGTGCTGGCGGTTGTTAGCTGCTGCTATTTCTTAATTCGATTCGAGTCCGGAAAACCAGAAAACTAAAATATTATTCTTAAAATCTGGCTATTTTTAGACGGGTGCCCTCGATCAAATTACTCTCTGTTGTATAAGTCGTATGGAGTCGTCCACCCATCACTTCATGACGCGGTACGGTTTCCCGCTTATTCCAGTGCTCCAACAGAAGTATCCACTGAACCAAACCAAACGGTATAATATGTGTGCAATAGCCAACACCAGCAGTGTACCTCGTATGTATGCTTCTATGTGGGCATACGTTATTCCCATTTTAAATATTATTATAAACAATAATGCGTCAGTCGTAAGGCTTAGTTGTAGAGCGCGCAACATGTACACAGTACGCACTTACTTACTCATTCAATGCGGTAAAAAGTACTCATTGCGATGAGTCAATGTAAATAGATGTGACCAAATTATATCCCTACTTTATCTAACGCATGCGGAGTAGAAATCATGTTTGTTTATCTTCTAATAGAACAATACATCTTAACTACCAGCGAGAAATAATAACAATAATATTTGTTAACATATTTAATGTTTTTAAAACAAGGATCGAATATTAATAATAATTGTTATCTATTTACATATGCGTTATACTATAATTCTCTGTTATCAATATATGTGGGCAAAGCCATGCATGCATTTCTATGTAATACTAGATTGATCTACTAAGGTTCCCAAATTTCACTCGTTTAATGTTTTAATTTGTAATCTAAAGAGAATTTTATTTTTACAGTAACGTGCTTCGTTACACCCCAGCTATTGCGCCAAATTTCTTATATTTCTTATAAGAGCTGGTTCTAGATGAGTTGCTTGAATGAATCGTAAAATATAAAAGATAATTTAATTTAATCATTAATGTGTTTAAAAAATTTGAATAGCATGTATCTAACCTCTGTTCCTGACCTGTAAAACTAGTGTATCTAACGCTCACAATGTTGTATAGATATAGAAATAGAACCACTCGCTTGTTGGGAGATATTAAGTTTTATTAAATTCTGTCAAAAGTATGCAAGCAATTTCTCTTCCTTTTCTCGCAATATATTCTATCTTATTTCCTCATAGAATTCCATAGAAAAAATATGGTTTTCTTTTTAGTGGCGTATGTTGTCGTAGTAAGCTCAATATTATTTTTATTTTCATTTAGAAAATTTCCATCATGTTTAACCGATTACGTTTCAATATAGACATAACTGAAATATATTTAGTATTTGATAAACTGGAACTACATTGATATTGATTTATTATGTATAAGATATGTGGAAACATGTAAATTTACTCGTTTTAAAATATGCTGTTATCAAATCTGTTTAGTTGCATGAAAAATTAGTTTTGGAGCCCTCAGTATGGTATGTTTTGTATTCTTTAATCGCATAAAAGTATATATATATAATAAGTAACCTTTATTTGGCATTTAAAGCATTAATTACATTCAGGTAAATCTACATAACAATACAAAATTATA
>WYDF02009089.1:2867-13736 GCA_009867245.2 Adranes taylori
AATCAGCAATAATTTACCAAGATATTTACAAAATACACAACAGTACAAATAAAGAGAAGCAGGGGGGATGTTATAATAAGAAGGATTTTGGTAATTTTTAGATTTAACGAAAGAAGGGGATGTGGGGTTATTGAATCAGTGTATGTTGGTTTTATTTGTTATAATTAAATGTTTTAGGATTTATTGATGGGAATTACAGGAATAATTTCAATAATTCCACTTAACATTTTCTTCCATCTTTTAGTCAGATTTTTTACTGTTGCTTCTTTGATTTTAATTATACTGATTTAAAATTTATTCACTCTTTTTTTTTTTGTTCACGACTGTTGTATAAAAATAGTGCTTAAGAATTTGAGAACTTTTAGATTTTAAGTAGCAGGTGTTAAACTATAAACTATAGCCCTCCCAGTCCATATTGAGGATTAATTTCAACCCACACGATTTCTTATCGTTTTCTCATCGATCCCTAAAATTTAGTGAAGGAGTTAGTTTCAAATAAAAACTTACGCGAATCTCACTCCTTCCGTATGTTCACGTACTAATAACCACGTAACATATAACATATTCTGTCTAAGCTTTGTGAGCGCTCGGCCGACCATAGATTATTCAAAAGTAGCGCAGACGTTTTCGTCTGTTTGTATGTTATACAGAATCCTCTAACCTGCATTTTTATTTGTTTGTACAGAGATGGTTTTCTGCACCGCAAATCAAAGAAAAAGTAGTATAAAGCACATTGCTTGTAGACCGAAGAACAAATTAAAAAGAAAAATTACAAATGACCCGTTATTACCAATTAAGAATTTAATAGCACTGATTAATAGAAAAATGTTTTTACTTGATGATGGCGACAAGCCGAAACCGGTCTTGTAAAAGGAATGAGGCAAGGAAATATATGTTTTATTGAAATTTTATCGAGTGCCTTGTGAATCACATTCATTCAATCAAAAGAATAATATCATCATGTTACTTATATTTTCCTCATATCATTATTTCAATGTAAGTACCATATTTTTTTTTATTGCATCGTTGCATAAATAGTTATGGTTATTAATAAATATATGTATAGTTTGCAAATGGCTTAAACCCGTGCAACTTGCTTGTCTCGCAGTAGACAAAACAAAACGCGAATAGTACTTGGGAAACGTTAAAAATACGATTGCTGAGTTGAGTAGGGTCTTCTAGACCACACCCATCGCCGGTAAATTGGATACATATGTTAAACGTAAGTCATTCCTATATCGTGGGGCAGCAGATTTTCTGTTGATTAAAACAATAAAAGAATTTTTTTTATACTATCTGTATTCAGTCATCCTTCGTATAGATTTCTTAATGATCAGTTTCACATACCACCTGGTACTTATTAAGATATGATATTCATCATGGAATTTCATACAGAGTGGTATTATACAGGTGTGTACTTTCTTATAAAGACAGTATTGCTCTCTCCTAAAATAGAAGATAGAGAGAAACGTTTAAATATAGATAATTGATAAACAAAACAAAACAAAACAAAAATGAGAATCACCGGCATTCAAATTTTCAGGGCCGTATTTCAAATATTTTTGAAATTTTTGAACGAAGGAATGTTTGTTGCATAAGAAGGTTACTTAAATTTACAGTCATCAATTTTGCAATACAACGTTTCGTAGTTGCGTAGACACCATTAACATTATTGCTTAAATACGAAACTAGAATATTTTTCATCGAGTCCTTGCAAAATCATGTTCTAAATACAACCCAGTATGATTAAAAATCCCTTCTAGCAGGTTTTGTTGATTTCAACAGGGTTCTCATTTTTATAGCCGGACTTTCTATATATCATTTTATTTGTTATCGATATATTAATTATTTTAGCATGTTCAAATATATTCAACAGAGGATCTGAACAAGGTCGCAAGATCTTTGCAAGGACTGTTGTATGAAGCTCAGAATAGGAGGTACACGGAAAAAGAGAAAGTGGTATGCCATTGTGGAATAGGAAACTGCAAATTATGTGCGAAATTCTGAGAAGACTATAAAATCAGGACAAGAAATCAAAGCGCTTGTCTGCATGGGAACAGTAAACAGTTTCCCTTATTGAATATAATAAAGCAATTAGAACTTATAAGCGAAGGATATGGCAAAGCTCCTGTCAGGGTATTAATAAAGTGGCTGTGGCAGAGATACAGAAAATCCTAGCTATAAGACACTCCAATTACATGAGCAGCCATCAGCCATCAAATTCCAGAAAATGAGCCAGAAAATGAAAATGAGCAGCCATCAAATTCCATGGTGCCTCAAAATTGATGGCAGTGAACTGGAGTAAACTGAAGAAACTGAACTGGAGGAAACTGACTGTGGTGCCAACAGCGCATAAAATATTCCTATCAGAGTGGTAGAGTGGGCATTGAAAACATTCAAGCTATTCAAATCTCTAGCGGGAGATGGTATTTTCCCTGCACTAATACAAAGGTATGTAGAAGACATATGTTCACATTTATGTTTACAAATTCGTCTTTATGTTTGGATATATTACAATCAGCCGGAGAGTAGTGAACATAGTGTTTATACTTAAAAGACGAGGGAAGTCTGAGATTCTCGCTAAGACATATAGACTATCAGTATTTGAGAAACGAAATCCTATATAAGACACCGCTCCATACTTGGTAATTTGCTTACCAAAAGAGTAAGTCAACAAACTCGGCCTTACATATCCTGGTGGGTTAAATTGAGAAATCAATGAAGACAAAACAAACGGTACTCTGTGCGGTTTTTGACATAGAGGGAGCTTCTGATAACACCTTGTATGAAGCAGCACGCAATAAGGGCTTTTCAGAGACGATAATTGCGTGGATCAATGCAATGTTGCAATATCGGAAATTAGGTGCACGCAGCCGGCCTGATATCCAAAGTAGAGGCGCCGGTTGCTCGCAATATCAAATATGTGTGAACACTAATATGTTGTGAGGAGGTAGATGTTGCTAATCGTACGTTCTTTTTTGCACCTCTTGAGAAGACAAAAGGAGAGAAGCTATTGGCGAAATAATCGGCGAAATCTGTTAAGGATCGTGATTCCTGGTGAAGTAAGATGAAACATTATTGCTAGATACGTGACAAGTATTCTGAGAAAGAAGCTAGTTTGCGACCTAACAAAGAGGCCAATACGTAGTGGTAGTAATGGATATATCTCTTTTCTTCTTCCTTTTAACAGAGCGTTATTATGTTGTATTATTAATATGTCGATGTATATTATTTTGTTACATTTATATCTTCTGCTGATGTACTCAGGGGTTTATACACCCTCAACGAGGCATTTGGTATTGAAAGCGAAGACTTAAGGTTCTATATAGACGACCTAGCACACAACGTTATCCAAAGAAGGACACCCTCAATGTAATGCCAGCACAGTTTCAACGGGCCCGAAGGAAACATCGTGTAAAACAATAACATCGGCAATTTGTCTGCTTGTTGATCGGACGAGCGGCGTTTAGTCGCCACGCTAATCCCCCCACAACCCTGATTCTAGGTTTTGTCCTTTAACATACGTAAGTAAAAAAAAGCACGCTTAGAGAAGAAGACTTTTAGGGTCTGAGTAGCTAAAAGATGTACCCAAGAGAGACTCCTTTCATGGCTGCTCTGATTTATTATAGTTGACGATCTAATGTACACCTTAACATTAGCCATTCAAGTACAAGGATGTGAAGATGACCTAGTTCTGATAGAGTGCTACTGGTGCAATTTGAATTTCCTGTACTTTTACTCGAATTAGGAAGCTCTTGGTACTTGAAAAACTTCCAAGATATCGACTTTGGAATATTTCTTATTGAATAATTCAAAATCTGGTAATCAGATTGGTTGTGACAGACTTTCATTCGCGATTACAGAATATAACAGCTTTCGGAAATAGGTAACCTCGGGCGCCAAGTTAGATTAACGTGAGACCGTACTCTGGAACCTGATATTGTTGTTCCCCCTGTCCTCAGTGGATTACTGAGGGCACGGACAGCTTCGAGTCTTACGCATAATCCATATAATCCAGTAGTTCTCGTTCTTGTGTGCAGCTGAAATACATTTACTGCTAATTTATGGAATAGCATTAACGATTAAACAAAATGACATCTTCTAGATAATATAAACACAAGAAGAAATGTATATGTACAATTAAATGTCAATGATAAACAAAAGAATCAATGTTAAATTAAATCAGTGAGGCAATAATGGCAGTTAAATAAACGATAGCGATTTTATCGAAACAATATTTAGAAATAAAAGCGGTGCAATCAATTAAAATGTGCGGTGATAAAATAATAAAGCAGCAAGAATGGGAAAAGCATGTACATATAATTAGTAACACAATCCGGAAGGCGGAGAATCAATTTAGATTTAGGTATCCGATAGGTTTAACTAACAAGGTATGAGTTCACATACCTTGTTAGTTACAACAAAGATATGAGTTTAACTAACAAGGTATGTGAACTTAAATGCTATGTTTGCCGACTCACGATAACTTAACTCGTGAACGCAAGTTATAATTATTAACTCCAGTAAAGGGTTGTGGGAGTACGTCAGTGCTGGTGAACCAATGGGATTTGGGACAGCGCCATTATAGTGTGGACTTATAAGTAAAACAGTAGAAAAAATGTAAAAATGTAAGCTGTATAGAATAGAAAAAAATCCAACTCTTTTCCTACATTTCGAGTGGATATGTTGTTACAAAATGTCATCTTGTTCATGACATTCTTTGAAACTATTTTAACAGATTAGTCCAGAACTCAGGTTATGGATTTCCCATCCAGTGTGCAATATTTTTGCTAAAGACTTACAAAATTGGACACAGCCCATAGCCCAAAGGACTCAGCTTTTGCCCATAGAGAGCGCTACGTTTGGTATATCAACGGTGTGGTGTGCTCCAAATCAGAGCAATGTTTACTGTTGTATATATAATGTGAAGGGTTTTAAGGCAAAGAACAAGACAACAAATATATACCAAGTCATGCCGTCTGCTATGAGACCAATAGCCCATGAGTATTTCGATACCTAAAACAGTGAGAGGTAAAATATCTGAAATGTTCTAATGCTCTGATTATTTGGTTCACTCTTTATATTTCAAAAATAATTTGATAATTCGAAGCTTGAGGCAGTTTACAATTTGTTTGAATAACTTTTTCTTTGATATCTTTTATAATAACGATTATGTTGAGCTTTTGTTGTTTAGTAAATCATTGTGTATATCATCGTGTAAGCCATACAGATTTACGCATATAATGGAAACAGGAGACGATCGTAAATTAAAACAAATACAAGGCGTAGCTTGTCTGCTTTATGCGCTCGGATTCTAAATCGGCCATCTTTGTCATGTCCTAAGGGTTGAACAAAGACGACTGTTAATTAAGAACAACGATCGTGGTGCGTTCGGATTCTTGTTGTTACTGAGCCGGAGGAAATGAAGTCATAAAAAATTCTAATGCGATCGTCTCTTTTTTTTTTCTGTCGTTTATTTTTTATTTTTTTCGGTTTTAATTTAAGTGTTTGGTCTCATGGGTATATTTTAATTTAGTTGGCCTTTAAAAATAATCTTAATCAGCGGCTAAGAATTTATTTGCTTGTGACATGTTTTGCAGCTGATGCATGTATAGGTACGGATCTTAATTATCTTTTAGCGGTAATTAAAATATTTGTTTTTTATGTACACATGTGAAATATCACATGCAAATGATCTTCCAAAATTCACGCTAGATTTAAATTTAGCGTCATTTATGCGATCAAGTTTTGCCAACAAGTATAAAAAAACCAGCGTGACAGCTAACAGTTCAGGGTTATTAAAAATGGAGCACTACACGAAACAACAACGCGATTTCATTGTTGAGCAGTATTTTAATGATAATATAGGTTTGACCGCTACATGGATAAATATGGTAGGAACAATTATTAAGCTTCATCATGTGTGCAAATATAAATTAAAAAAATGAAGGGAACTGGATCAATTAGTGATCATATACACTCCGATTGGGCAACAATTGGGCATTCTGAGAAGCTGGGAATCGAGATTTGCGTCTTTAGGCTGACAAAATTAAATTGCCTGAAGAACGGAAGCCTACTAACCACATATGGCGAAGAGAGTCTGTTGATAACAAAATCATCTTCAACGATCAGGGTAATTTTTATATTGGGGCTTCCTTCGTTAATCGACAAAATTGTCGCATTTGAGGTTAAGACAATTCATAAGTACTTGTTGAAAAACAAATGCATCCACGACGGGTGAGTGTTTGGTGCAGATTTTGGCCTGGAGGCACTTTCGGGACATTCTTCTTTGTAGATGCGACTGGCAAGGCAATAACAGTTGATGGTGCTCGACATCGCGACATAATAGTCTAGTTTTTACTTCTAAATAGTAATATATGGATATGTACCACATCTGGTTTCAACAAGACGAGGCCACATACCATATAATCTGAGAGTTCAATTACTGCATGTGTTATTTCCTGATCGTCTTATTTCCCGTTCTGGTGATCAGAATTGGTCATCCAGATCATGTGCGCTAACGCCGTTAGTTCTTTTCTTTTGAAGTCTATGGTTTATTCCAACAAGCCCACGACCATTCAGACCTTGAAAATGGAAATAGAGCGCTTTATCAACGAAATTCAGCCACATGTATGTAAAATGGTCAGGAAAAATGTTGACAAAAGAGTGCGTATGCGCCACCCAAAGCGTGAAAGCCATTTACCCAATTTTTTATTCCACGCATAAAGGTAGAGACACACATGTCAGGACCGCGCTTGCACCGTAAAGTCGTTGCACTGTCGGTGCGGTGATGGGACACCAATCTTGTCCGCACCATCGCCCATGTGTCGACCGTGCAACCTGTCTACGTTTCGTAGAGTTCATCCTAGGGTTCGGTTTATTCAGCATATATTTTAAAACTCTACGGTCGGACGTTTCGAGACAACAAGATGTTGAGCAATTTTGTTAAATGGAGAAAAAATTATCGCTGAAATAGGAGACGAATGTGGGTTCACTACGCATGGAAGAAAAGCTATTTTGAAGTGGAGATTTGCAATATTTTAGAATGTCGATTTACACGATTAACCAATTGGAAGTTGGAACTGAAATTCTAAGAGAAACTGAAAGAAGGAAGATCCATTTTTGAGATCATCAATAACACCAAAAAAAAAACCTTTGGCAGTATGTTTGAGGTAAGTAAACGTTCGAAAAATAATTGCTAGCATATTTCGAAAATCACCTTTTATTTTCCACACTTAAGCAGTTATTTAAATTATGAAAAAGCTATAGTACAAAATTTCCCAAAGCCATTAAATACCTAAACAAGATTTTACAAGAGTACTTATTATTGAAAAATTTTGTAATATTTACAAATTGAAGAAATCACTGTTGGACATGGCTTTTGTATCTGTTGAGATAATATATGTCACAGATGAGGGTGATGGCGACTGTAGTATCATAATGCAAAAAGGAACGCCGAGAAATGTACCTGGAGATGTTGAGGATGATGATGATGAATATGACGTGAAGTAGTTCTGGATTGAATATCTTTATTGTCCAACAAAATTTAACTGTTTCAATTCGGAATGTTGAACTATAGCAAAATTTTTTCCTTTTGCTTAATTCACATTTGCTCGAGTGATTTGAGAGCAGGTGCTATTCCAGCCATAAAAGCATCAACTGGATCTTGTTTACGAGTTTGTGAAACTTTTTCTTTTTGGGATTTTTTCTGTGCTAGTATGTAGGCCTTTAGCTAGCTCGCTGGTGGATCTTCTGGTTTCACATCACGACCTGGAATCTTAATTTTGGATGCTGAAGGTATGGAAAAGTTATCTTTTTTATCAGACGTTTGGCATTAGTGAAGCTGATTCTATTGACCGCATAGGTCCTTATAATACCTCTTACGTTTTTTTGCTGTTCGCCTATATTGTTATATATTTTCTTCTTGGTATGTTTCTTTAGTGGAAATTTCTTGAGAATCTTTGCCAAATTCAGAACCACCATCTTCATCACATACTTCTTGCACGTTAGTTATGCCGCCCCTTTTATCCATAAAAGGTAATAGAAAAGAACGTAAGTCCTCCTATTTATACGTTCGGGCTTTACCAACAGCCTGTCCAGATTTTGTTGTTATTTTCTTAAGCGTCCTTCGTAGTTGATCTTGGATAGAAAAATATTTTCTTTTACATTCTTCCACTTCACCGGTAGCAAACCAAATGTAATATAAAATCAATATTTTGTTTCAGATATCTTTCTACCGGAGATACATTCAAGACCATATCTTTCAGCTATAGGTTGGGAAAATAAACAGTTGCTTCTGTTGTTCACGATAGCTGTAAGACAATAATTGAGGTACTTTTAAGCGAAGTAATGCCAAGTCCAAATGAAGACATGTGGAAGAATGTAGCTGATGATTTGTGGGAATAATGTATTTGACATGCAGTTCCTTAAATGTACTGGGGCTATGGATGGGAAGCATTTAAGAGTAAGATATCCTCATTGGAAAGTCTCTACTGGAACTACAAGAATGGTTTCCTAATGTCCTTCTGGCCCTGGTAGATTTGTATGGTAAATTCATTGCAGTAGATGTAAAAAACTCAAATGATAGTATTTTATCTACTTCTAATTTCGGAAAAGCACTATCCAACAAAAAACTCAATAAACTGAAGGAAAAATTCCTACCTAGGACAGATACGACACTTCCATTGGTTATTGTAAGCCACGAAGTTTTACCTCTTACGACGAACATCATGAGACCATTTGCAAGAAAAAAATTCATTGATGAGGAGAGAATTTTTAACCAGGGGTTAAACAGGACAAGAACCATGTCCTGATGGTAAAGTAGAGTGGCAATAACGTGCGGCCTTCTATATTTGACTTTTAAAAATATTACATCTTCTTCGACGATAACTTGTCATTTTGGAGACATAGTGGATTTTATTGAAAGCGATTTATTGGAATTATTGAACGCGAAAAAATAAAATTTGGACTTGTCTTCCACGGTGGTTGCAATTTTTCTTCCAGAATTGTTCTTTATATTCATCATTCCAAACTTTTTCGTTTGACTGGTCATATAGCAGCGGAAACTTTCTTATCTCTTCGATTAATTCTTTTACGTTCATATTTTATAGAGACTAATATCAATATATAATATATCATAAGAAGGGAGGTGGGGCAATGCAGGTAGAAAATAATTTTCCAAGTCCCTAGCCGTGCGATTGTATATTTTCTGTGACGAAGAATAGGGTACCGACGTCTTTTTCTTGAGCTTCGCTGAAGAGCTTTTGCAGTGTAGAAACCCTGACTTCCTAGCCTCCAAATTGCCTTTGGATATCTGTGGTAAACCTGTCCTAGGGCATATTTAGGTTGGCGTATCTCTCGTACCATTGGGCGGTTCTGTCTTTTAGGAATCCAGATGCTATTGCCGTTTGATGAGAATCGGGGACAGCCATTGCTTGGAAAAATTCTGTGAAATATCTCGTGTCGTCTTTTTAAAGGCGCTGAAGTTGAGATTCTTTGGAGGTGCATGCTACAAAATAATCATAATAATAATAGTAATAAGACAGTAATTAATAATGGATTGGTTGACTGAAAATATAATATGGTTTTGATTTCTTTTATATACATAAAGCTTTATTTTTCAGCGATAAACCTTAGTCTCAACTTGTAAGTAAATATAAATACTAGTAAGCAACATCTAAATAAAAGTTAATTGATTGTTAGCTTGCTATTAACAGAAATTAGTACTCAGAATAAAATCCAAAGAACTTAAAATGTGTCAATTCTTAATTAAAGATTTTTAATGAAAATAATTACTACTTACATCTGAACGGCTGCCATAATTCTCACAACAGAAAAAAAAACTGATAAAGGAAAAAACGCGTACTTATGTCAAATGCCAGAACTAGTCTCGGTCAAGACTTATACAAAACTGGTCAAACTCTATCAAAAATTTTGTCGCCTTCCTCATACAGTTTTCGCTTACATTTTTTCAGATCGGCTACTCACGCTTGATGATTGAAGTACTAAATTTATTTTTTCATTACCTCTTTTGGAACTTCATGAATAAAAAACGCCTGAGCTCAATGTTCGAGGGGGATAGGGGTCGTTGCCGTCCTCGTTTTTTCGCTTCTTCCCGTACTTTTGTGTTGCGGCTAGTTTATCCTTCATCTACAAAGTAATACTTACGCCTGACTCACTACGAGCGTGTAGATTTTGTTATATAGATTAAGTCTTTATATCTTTTTCTGAAATTAATTTATTTAACTTTGCATAATTACTGAACTTATAATGATAGATTGCTACTTTATTTTAAGAAGTGTATTGATTATAATGATTTACTATCATTTAAATATTATTCTCTAGGCTTATTTAAAACTTCCTATAGTAAAGTAAAGTCTCTATAGTAAAGACCCAACCAATCAATTAAATACGTCTAACATTTTTGTCGTTACAAGAATTTTCGGGAAAGCACCGGAGCTATGTGGAACCGCTATTAATAACATTTAAATATTAAGGCTTATGGCTATGTCAGAGGACCCACTTATCTACCTGATTCTTAACTGCAAATTAAGTATCAATAAAACCTGTTTAAATATGCACTTCGAGCAAGTCCAGTTGACCAAACAAATAGTCGAGTAAGTAATTTTTATTGTCAGCTTTCATACGCAGCGACCTATACACAGTTTAATTAAATAGGTCTATACCCAGTTAAATTAAATAGTTGTGTATAGTTTTCCATATTATTTATTAAATATTTTCCTACTACGTACACCACAGACATTTTTTCAAAATAAAGTTTATGACTCCAAGTATTTATTTTTACATTATCTCATTCTTCACTTTGACCATTTTTCTATTTCACTACCATGTTTGCTTCATAAGAACAAA
>WYDF02009111.1:0-27126 GCA_009867245.2 Adranes taylori
TATTGTGATATAGCTAAAACCTGATGTCCAACTACCGATGATTTTCATTTGATATTACATGAAACTGGACAAGAGCATTTTATTTAATTAAATCTAATGACATTTTAAAATGTAGTTTAATAAATCTAGTTACATTTTTAAGAAAGAATCACATAATTTTCAAATATTATATCTAATACTATTTATTTTCTAGTCAGCCATATTTCTTTTTTTCCTAAATGACAGCTGACAATGAATTATTCCAAAATACAGAAATAAATCTAGTGATAAATCTAGTAACTTTTTAAACATCTAGTTAGAAAATAACAATTTCAGGCGCGCGTCCGTCCCGCTCGCGGCTCGTATAAATTTCGAGCTAGTCAGACATATTGATTTAATTTTTTTTTTCAAAATGATAACTATTCAAAGCTAGAGAAGCTCAAATAATTCACCTCTTATCCCGACATCCGCTACGAACAGCAACGATGACGACGACGACGATGACGGATCAAAAAAATTCAAATTTTTTCGCGCCTAGTGATAAATCTAGTAACTTTTTTGATGATGATGATGATGATGATGATGATGATGATGATGATGATGATGATGATGATGATGCTGATGATGATGATGACGACGACGATGACGATGACATGACGGATCAAAAAAATAAAATTTTCGCCCCTAGTGATAAATCTAGTAACTTTGTCCCCCAACCGGATACATCTTGTTATTGCTTTTTCAAATGACAGCTGTCAAAAGCAATACCAGTTCCAAAATAACGAAAAAATAGCGCTCCACGGAACGATTATTATTTTAGAGCGATTTTGGAACACCTTCTGGGGGCTTGGCGGCTGCTTCAGAATCGGGGGTATCCTACTACTAAATACCTATCGTAGTAATCGAATTTAATATATAAGTTATAAAATGACAGTCAAAACTAAATAGATCAACTTTTGTTACTTACAAAATATAATGAAAGTTGGGGTGCCGCTCACGTCCAAGGATTTTTACACTAGGACTTTTTAGGAACCTGATTCAAATGCCTATCATTTTCGAATCCAATTTTCCTGGCTTTCTTCTGCAACCTCCTCAACAATAACACTAAAAGTATTGTGAATCAGCTTTTGGATATCTTTCGATTCGGTCTGCTTATATTCCGGGAAGTAACGGTGGAATTCAGCGACCAGTAGATGATTTTTGATATAGTCTTCTATATCCGTAATGATCATGTAATTTTTACTATCAACGACCCTATTATTGAATCCATCATCAACCTTTTAAATAATCGATTTAACGTCAGAGAAGCAGAATAATTATTGTCGATACCTTCAACTACCCTAATTGAAGTTTGTAAATAAAGGCATGAAGCTTGTCCTCAAACATAATATTGTGTTCTACACCTGCTAAGTTTATGATTCCAGAACCTTGCAAGTGCAAGCTTAGTTTATTCAAATGTGAGAAAATATACTCAGGATAAGTCATACGCATCTGACTTTGAATTAGAAATTTACTCTACTAAATCTCTAATTGTCTTATCTTTAGTCTTTTTTTCAGTTCAAATTACCTTCCCCAAATATTGCTTTTCGATAGACACCGAAAACTAGTGCAGAAAAGCAGACCCTTATGATCGGAGTACATTTCAGTGCTAACGCCTAACGATGTACGATGTAATAAGTTATTGCTGAAGAATTCTTCTGTTTTATAAATGTTGTTAGACCGGCGGCTGGAACGCTATCCATCATTTAGATTTCCCAAAAATCAGCGAGCTTTTCCCACATACTGCTTTGTATCACAAAATACTCCGCTATCATATTCATGATGTCAATACCTTTTAACGTCGTTTCCAGTTCCGCGAAACTAATAATAACTCTTTAATAGTCTTATCGTCGTCTAAAAAGCGGACGGAACAAGCAACTGGCCGCAATACAAACTTTTGTTGATTCCTCACACTGCAAGGTAAACTATGGAGATTTTTTCTATTTCGAAACAAGCTATTCCTCTAGATTATTTGACATAATTTCATATCAAGCTTTCACTGTGTTTGTTGAATAGAGATATTTCTTGTATTTTCTTTGTGGCTTACAATCATATACTTCTACGACAGTTATCATCATACAATGTTTGATGCGTCTTTCTCCTATGGTATGTGTTTTGTTGATTGCGCTATCAATTTCGATATATCAAACTACGCGCTTAAGGTTTTTTTTCGATGACTCATTTCTTGAACCGCTAGGTTAATGTTTTATCTATTTCAGATTCACTGATTTACCAAAACAATCGCGGTTTTACTGCTACATTACATTCAATGCAGATATATCCAAATTTGTTGTAGCTACTGTCGTGTTTTCATCAGTTTATTTCCATAACTTGAAACAATAAATTAATACACTAATGGATCCAACAGTGATTTGCGATAGACTGAGTTGATTGATTGAAATTAATAGTATTATGCAGGACTTACCGTTACTCTGGAACCGTCAAATCATTTCAGTAAACTGTATCAGGGACACAGAGTGCGACACGACTAGCACTGTGTGCATGAGGATGCAAAGTAGCGTGAGCGATGAGGTCCCCATCCCCCCTTTTACGCGAGTGAGGCGCTAAGCTCGCGCCAGCCGCAAACACGCCTCGTTTATATCTATATTTCGCGGACCTTAATTTAATTTTAGCGAACCACTGGTGTGAAACGAGTGCCTTATAATAAACTTGTTCGTGTCATTATTTTCTGCACAAATAGTATTTGTTTGGCAATTAATTTATTACTAAATTCTTAAACTATGCGAAAATATGAATTACAGGTTTTACTTTTTTGTTCAGTACTCAGCATTTTGAAAAACGAATTTTTGTTACTTCAATATTGATGTTAGTAAACAACAAAAACATTAGAATTTTTATTTTGTCTTTTACTTATGGCAGGCGTCTTATATTTATGTGATTGGATTGTTTATTGTTTATTGTTTAACTAATACGTGCGTAATAAACGCAACACAAAAAAAAATCCGTTTGAAGTTAGCCATAAATACAACCATAAATTTTTTCAAATAATATGCTTTTAAATACTCCCTAAGAAAAGCGCCTTACTTTTGAGATCAGAAATAGGTTTTTTTCGACAAATCAACTAATTACTTATTAAGGACGTGCTATTATCAACAAAATATTTTTTAAGGATTAATTTTTCAGGAAACTTCTGAAAATAAATATAGTCTGAAAATTTGACATTCTGCTGATAATTGCATGTTATTAATATTTATTTTCTTGATTTGTCGAAAAATGTGCTTCTGGTCTTATAAATTGAGTGCTTGTCATAGAGCGTATATTAATGATACGAGGGCTGTTCTGTTTCCGTTGAGCGTATCTAGTAGGAGGTGATATTTTTGTAACAAATTTTGTTTGACATTTCAATCTAGTTGTTTACAAGTCAGTTGTCAAATATACGTGATTGTATGTAAGTTACATAAGTTTAAAGTAATCTTTGCGCCAATAAGTAATGGAAATGAACAAGGAGCAATATCGTGCTGTGATTTTTTAAAATATTAAGCGTGGCTTAAACCGTAAAGAATGTTTTGAGGAGATCAAACGAGTGGTTGGTGATAATTTGTGTTCCTTCGCTACCGTAAAGCGATGGTACAATGAATTTCAACT
This sequence comes from Adranes taylori, assembly GCA_009867245.2. Lineage (NCBI taxonomy): Eukaryota > Metazoa > Arthropoda > Insecta > Coleoptera > Staphylinidae > Adranes > Adranes taylori. The sequence goes on from WYDF02009111.1 coordinate 3,625, forward strand.
CGGTCGACTTTCTTTAAATGACAGTTTTCGAGCTCCTAAGCCAAAAACTGTAGTTACGGAAAAAATATTTATATTATTCGGAACATGATTAAAGAGGACCGGCATATTACTTCAGAAACATTCAGGCAACTTTAGATATTGGTGTGAACACTATTTTACACATACATTTGAAAGTCCGTGAGCTTTGTTCTCGGTGGATTCCTCACAACCTAACTTCAGCTCAAAAAGAGGACCGTGTGAGATGGTGCCGATCTACACTAGATCGTTTTGACCGTGGATCGTCTTCATTTGGTGTACAACATCATCACATGTGATAAAACACGGGTGTACTGCTGTGATCCCGAAAAAAGTAACAATCGTTAGTTTGGCTCTTTGAGAATGAGTCGGCTCCAACAAAAGTTGTTCGTGAAAAAAGCCGAAACAAAAAGATGGTCGCCACTTTTTGTGGAATTACTGGGCATGTTTCCAGTGTAGCACTGGAGGATAGACGTACTGTTAATTCAGAATGGTACAGTATAGTTTGTTTGTCTCAGCTTCTACAAAAGGTTCGCGAAAAACGTCCAAGAGGAAGAATTAAATTGCATCGTGATAATACTCGGGCTCACACTGCTGCGCGAACAAATGAGTATATGATTGCCCAAAACATAGAAATAATGCATCATTCGCCGTATAGTCCAGACCTAGTACCTTATGATTCTTCTTATTTCCACGTCAAAGTGTGTTCCACGGTAAAAGATAAATTACGGGGTTTACGTTTTACACCGACCGAAGAAGCGGTTGATGCCTTTATAAATGAAATAAACAAACTGCGGCCCAAAGATTGGAAAAAATGTTTTCAAGGATGGTTTTCGCGGATGCAAAAATGCATTGACTGCGGAGGAGAATACTTAGAAAAATTATAAATAAATGTTTTTTGTAAATAAACTGTGTTTTACTTTACTAGGCTCAGCGGAAATAGAACAGCCTTCGTATATGCAATAAGATTTTGCAGAAAAGTGGGCCAAAATGTGATTTTTTTAAATTCATTTTTCTCTGACATACTCTCCAAACTTCATTTTAGTTGTTTCTCTTCGACAATTATATTCAATTCATTTTTAAAATATTTGAAAGTATTTTTATGACTGGGTTTATGGCTAACTTCACACGGGTCAAAAATAATTCAAAGCCCTGAAAAATGGGGATAGTATTTTTAGAAAACCTATTTTTATAGTACCTTTATATTCTTCGTATAACATTGGATTTAGATCAGTTCCCATAGAAAATTCATTGTTTGCACCTCTGACTATTACATACTTCAATTTCCTATTGAATTCCCAATCTTGTGCAATGTCTAATATGTGCTTCCACATAGCAAAAGTTAGCATATTATGTGAATCTTTTCTGTTCAATGTAATTATACCAAAACCATTTCTACTAATATTTGTTAGGATAGTATCCTTATCGTAAGCACCAAAAGAGTAATTGTAATCAAAAAATGATCGATTGAATTTAGGCGTATTATTAGTTGATTCAATTATTTGGCTCAGGAAAATACCTAAAATATAATTAGTTATAGGTCTACTAGATGACAACCCGTCGTAAAACGACTATCCATTACCAGGTCATATTTTATTTAAATGTAATTACAAAATTTGACATATAATTTCACATATTAAATGCCACAAGAAAAATCCCAATGAACATAAATAAAAATAATAAATTCTCTTCATTCATGTCGTTATTCAGACAAATCAGAATATTTCTCCTCTAAAATCAAAAGCATTCCAGACAGACGGAGAGACAAAGCTAGACGATTATATATATATATATAATTTTTATCTAATCTATATAATAAATACCCCTAAAATTTCTATATTGGCTATCAACATTCAATGGTTGTGTATAGAATAATATAAAATAAAATTATGAAAAATTTGCATACCGAAGTCACTAATATAATATTAGAACCTATATTAGCATAAATAATATATACTACAATACAATAGAAGAGAAACAAAAATGGTATTATAAATTTCAAACTTAAAATTAAAGTAATTCACTAATAAGACAAAATAAACTTATGCTGGAATAACCACAACTATATACATACACACACGCTCACTAACACTCGACAAATCTACTAATGGAGTGAGATGAAATGATATACCCAGTATTTTTTCCTTTTTTTGACATGCCCTCCTGCCTATCCCCTCCACTATCCTGTCCATAAACTTAATTCCTCTTCATCTCTGTCCCATATAAACTCACCAGTTTTTCGCTTCCTCCTATTGCTCATCCGTCGATATAAACATTCACATTCATTTCATATTCATTCACCCAGTGATCCCATGTTTCTGCCATTCCTCGACATAACCTACAACACATTTCGCTCTGTTTCATCCAAAATCTATTCCCTCTTTCTATACTCGAACATTTGAACCTAGCAATCATCCCATTTTCATTTATACTTATACTTATATTTATATTTATATTTACTTTTGAAATATTCCAGCCTCATTCGACCATTTCTAATTCTTTATCCTTACTTCCTATTAAATCGGCCTTCCCTTCCTATCATTCACCCATTTCTTCCGTGTTTCTCCCTTTTCTACATCCTTCATAGCACATATATAAAAAACGTTTTTCAGTATTCTCTCCATATCCCCTCCCACCACCTTTCTTTCATATTTGACTAAGTTCTTTATCCCCTTTATTAACATTTATACACATTGAATTGTTCTAAGACAATCTCATGTGGAGTAGATTTGTCCACTTCCAAAATTCTCTTCTAACATCTTATTTTCATCCTTTCTACCTCCTCTCTTTCACTAACCGCGCTTGCTAACCAACTTCTTCTCCATACAGAAATATACTTTCCACACATACTTCCAGAATTCTCAACCTCATTTTTACCGATTCTCCAAGTTTTTTTTCCACACATTGCCTACCCGTCTGCCGCTATTCGTGCTTTTTTACTAGAAATTTCACATCTTCATATTGGCTACCAGTCCTACTCAACATATACCCTAGATACTTAAAGTTTTTCACACACTCAATTTCCTTTTCATTCATTTCAAATTTATCTTTCTTACTATCCCTCCATCCTCTCTTGCATACCATCACTTTCGACTTTTTTACATTCACCTCGCACTCTCTTGTACACATATATCTATTCACACTTTCTATTATATCTTATATTCATTTCTTCTCCACTACTAGCCTTACACACCATATCATCCGCATAACCTAGTGTCCACACTCTCTCATTTCCCACTAGCACTCGTTCTGTCTGTACATTTCTCCTGTCCTGTCAGTCAAAATTGGAATCATATGTCTTAAATTAGTTTGAACTCAGTGGACACGCTTGCCTTTCTCCCATATCCATTTTTAACCATTATGGCACACTCTACCCCAATCTCGCTCTTACCCTATTACCCTAATACAACTTAATTATATTTTCGCATTCCCACCGAAATAGTCATTCTCATCCATAATCTGCTTCTTTCAAGTCTATCAAACGCAGATTTCAAGTCAAAGAATGCCAGATACAATTTCCTAGCTTCACCAACCTCTTTATTTATTACATAGTTTAAATTAACTATATTATCAGTACCTTTACCCCTTACAAATCCTGTCTGCGGGTTTGATAGTACTCTCTTTTCATTCATCTCTTTTTGTAACTTTCCATTTACCATAATTAAATACAATCTATATATTCCATTCATTACTGTGATCCCTCTATAACTACATGCTTCTCTCCTATTTCTCCTCCTATTCAATGGAATTTACTAACCCTTCTTCCATTCTTCCGACACGCTCTCTTCTCCCTGCCATACTGCATTCATACCCCTTGTTAATGCTTCTATCCCACTCTCATTCAAGCATTTCCACACTTTCACTGCCATGCAGTTTATGTGACGTAAATTGGCATGCAGTTCATGCGACAAACTATACATAGGAAAAATGAACAGGAATTTTAGAACACTTTACAGAGAACATCAATATGCACCTAGAAGACCAGGCATATATCACTCAAACTTTACAAATCATCTAATCAACACTTATTACTCAAATAAAACAATAGAACAATGACCATTATAAAGTACAACCACGAAAATATAGAAACTGAAGAAAACATCGAAATTTACAAACTCAAAATAAATCAAGATATACTAAACGAACAAACACTATGTAAATATGGTAGCCTAATGACACCACTTAACATATTACACAAAAAGCAGACCATTTAAAAACTACATCACATAAACTAAAACAAATTTTAAAAAGTATATTACATAAACCAGAAAATATAATAGATAAAACATTGCAACAATGGAAATTTTCAAAACCCATGTGGTGGAAATACCACATAGTGCCGAAAGACACCGGCGGCGAGCGGGAACACATATATAACCTAGAACCAAATATGAAAACAAATTAGTTACCATCCAACAGTCTGAAAGTGATGCTATAGCCTCGAAACTAGTCGCAAAAAGTAACAAAATAATAACTCCGGTACATAATTTATTATTATTTAATTTAATATGGAAATCAATATCTTAAACGTTGTAAAAACAATATTAAAAAAAATATATTAAAAGCAACTTAAATAACCTCAAACAAACTTGAAAATCACAAAAATAATCCTTGCGCGCACAATTTGCTCATTATAATCAAGAGATTTTAAGTAAAGCTCTCCTAAGGGGTTAAGATTCTCGCTTACCTAAAGACGTCTATTTTATCAGTTTTTAAAGAACACACAATTCTTTTAAATGAAACCTAAGGACTTACTTTTGATCTGGTTTGTTAAAACACATCTTCACTATCACATCTACTTTTGGTAGCTATCTTTTTGCGTTTTGGTACTTAAGTACCTGAATTTCTCGCTACATTCAACACATGTTTCTAGCTAACTGAACGACATAGAAATGTTTTTAGATACTTTTTTCTGATAAGATTAATTTCAAATAATATATCAAAAATATTCCATTTATATAAGCAGTGGCTTTGGTTCTAATGACGTGGTTGGATTAGTCGTGGTTTCGGGCAGTTGAGCTTGAATTTCATCCACGTTTACTAAGTTTTTGCTTTAGTTTTTATAGTTTCGTTTAGGTCTAGGCAACCAGTTTTCTCATACTGTAGAACAATGTGGTTCAACCCGCATCTCACGGGCACCTCATGCGGCCCCCTTATTAATTTTATTGGAACTTTTGCCCGTCTTACTGGATAAAAAATATAAAAAAATTAACTATAAACTTAAAGAGCAAAAATATAAACTTAAAAAAATATAAAATTAACATTTGGAAGAATTCGTATACCCTCCTTAATAGTTTAAGTTTAAATAACCGGTGACATTGGCAACGCTGCCCATCAGCTTGCAGTTTCTTACATTCCCACAGATTGCAGCACCTAACAATCTTCATCTCTCCCATAACAAGCTTCACTCTTCGACCGTTATAATCAGTGGCGTGCATGCTACGATTTTTACTTTAATTCAGTACTACCTAAAATAGCGAAAATAAAAAAAACGGCGTATTGAAGATGAGAAATGACAATTGTAGTCCAAGTGGCAATAATGTTACATTTCTGTTGAACATAAACGAGAACCACAGTGTGTTATGTGTTCTTATGGCTGGTGTGTTTCGGAAGGACTTTAATGTGAGTATACATTATACCAGCTTGCATAAATCAAAATACGATCAATATCAGGAAAGTTCCAGGATGTGTAGGTTTAATGATTTGAAACTGAAACTAACTGGACACAAGAATACCTTTCAACTACCATCAAACACTGCTGGTTTGAATACATTTTATGAGGTATGTTTAGAGCTAGATAAAGTAGAAAGTCTTTTTGGGATGGTGAGCTCATTAAAGGATGTGCTGCAGAAATAGAATGATCATTTGGAGATAAAAAGATGGCTATAAATTTTGAAACAGAGTCCTTGTCTCATTAAGCAGTAAGTAGAATAATTAACGATATGGGTAGTGAAGTTTTAAGTACTCTTAAGGGCATTTTGGACAATGTGGATTTTACTCTCTAGCTAACACATAAGAACACAGATATAGTTGACATCAGCCAGCTCCTGAACTTTGTCAGAACAATAAACGAAGAATTTGAAATTCTTAAAGAATTGTTGGAGTTAAAATCATTAGAAACCAGTACCAGAGGTAATGATATATTCAATGCACTGGATAATGTTATTTCTAAATATGGGGATTTTGTAAAGTGCTATGGCATTGTAACAGATCTACCAAAAGCAATGGTTGGTCATGGAACTAAGTTGGAAGGACTCTGCAAAGAAAAAGGCTTACATTACGGCTCAGTTAGACAAGGCTCAGTTAGCTCAGTTAGACAATTGGGAAACTCAGAACGTGACATTTTATTGTACTGTGAAGAGCGCTGGCTATGTGTTGAAAATTGCTTGCAACAGTTTTCTGGGTTGAGGAATCAAATTCATGGTTTTCTTAGAAATGTAAACATTGGACATGATTATCAAGACAGCTGGAAAAAATCATTTTTTAAATGATCTTGCTTTCCTGTTAGATTGAACTGCTTTCCTAAATGCTTTAAATCTGAAATTGGAAGGCAGAAAACAACATATCTCTCAGCTTTATGGATATATTGAGGGCTTCCGTAAAAAACTTTTAATGCAAGGAGAAGAAAATGTCACAAATTTTACTATGTTTGATGAAATAATAATTGATATCAAGAAAGGCTACCAGGACAGATTCCAGGATTTTAACTACATAAAACCAAAACTTGCAGTGTCCAACAACCCCATGGAGTGTCCCTGAAAATTTCTGGAAACATATTTCTAACGAACGTTTCCCCAAACTGCTTAAATTCTCTCTGCAAATGTCATCGCTATGTGGCAGTACATACTGCTTTACTGGAATCGAGCTTACAGTGGACATTGATAAAGTTATATCCGAAAAGCTGTGTCAATGATCACATTGGTTTCTTGACTCTAAAATAAAGTGATATATAAAATAGTGAGTTATATGTAATTCGTTTTTTTTCTGGCTCTTACTTATGTAATGTCTCTGGCCCTCCGTTTCTATACCAAAGTTGATTGCCCCTTGGGTAACTAAAGGTTGAGATCATCTTAGCGATCCCAACCTAAGAGATCATGTTTTTCCAACTCGTTCTTTTGTCGGTGAAATATTTGTTCTTCCGGTTGCCTCGTATTGGGATATAACTGGAACTAGATTCCACTGACGAATAAATTATTTTTGACATAGTTATTACTAACCATCAATTGTGTACTATATTTTGTGAATAATAAAATACTAAACCAAATAATTTATAAATTCTTTCTTATTCTGTTTGTACTACCATCAAAAATTTCTAATTATTTATCAAAATCTTGAATTGATGCGACGTTTTCTGGTAGTTTTCCTAAATTTATCGATGACTTCTGGCAAGGAAATTGCTTTATTCCTCATTTTTTATTTCCAAGCCAGTGGTTGTGACATTCCGGTAGAACTAAAGAAACAGGTAGACATTTTCTTGGAATGATTAGGATAGGCAAGGGGACTATTCGTCCAGACATGCTCAGACTAGAATCCAGTAGAGGACATTTCTTCTGCGCATATGTGACCTAATACACGCAGTAGTAGAAGATATCGTGAGTATTAGATAGCGCGGTCGTAGTAGTAGTAGGAGATATTAGGGGAAGCTATAAGAAAGAGTAGTTGTAGATCGTTCATCCGTCCATCGGGACCTTGAGTTAACTCATTTTAAATGTAATCTGTGACATGATACTGTCATTAAGGGGTCTATCATAAATAATTTGTGTGTTTCACATATGTCATTTGAAATTCCAATATGCCGGATAACAGATCATTTCTGGCTTCCGATTTTAGCGCGAAATTTGAATTGCGTATATGTGCCGGTACCGCAGATTTCTTCGTCATTAGGTAATAGTATTATGATCGCAACAGATTTAATGAAATCTGTCAATATTATAGGTGCGAAGTGGTGGGATTTGAGACGGCGTCTAGCAGAACAAATATATTAGAACGCAACGGCGCTCTCCACTGCGCTACCTGCGTTATATTGTTATAATTGCGCATTATGATGTTTATGAACAGAACCTTTGCATATATGGTGCTTCTTGTATAGAATAGAAATCTAATCCAACTTTTTAAAATAATTTTAATGTTTTCTTATTTAAAATAAACAAATGATTCGCTTCGTACCCGAATATCTGTATTGAATATGGGTCCTGTATTGAATATGGGTTTAGTTTTCGATTAGTATGAATATATCTAATATCAATCAATCGTCGCCTAATACGACTTACCGAATTATCGTTATATGCGAATTTTGCAGTTTCTTGATCAAAAGTTTTAAACATTTCATTAAACCTATGGATATACACTTTGTTTGGAATTTTGGTCATATTATGAAGCATCCGTTGAAAAATGTTTTTTCAATGGAGTTTTTTAACACCATTTATTCATGTACAATCAAATATATTGGAGTTTTTGATACGTTTAAGAATGACTTTGATGCTTCCTATGCCATATTCCTATTCCGTTCAAAACTATTACGCACAGCTTTAATGTTTTATAGAACAGCTACCAAATATTCTGAAGATGATTATTTACCAAACCGTAAATGAAGCTATTCTTGAGATTAGGCTTCTATTAAAATCGTAATAAGCGTCGACCGAAAACCTTTTCCAAGAATTTTTAATTCTTCATAAATTTTACTATTGCAAATCTGATCTATTAATGTTGTTAATTTCAAATCTTACTAAACCTGACATCATAATGGAGCTATATAGTGATTGTTTCTAAAAACTTAACATGCGACCTTCGCAATATGATTTAGCATAAACATATGTAGGGGACGAGGTTGTACCTTGGGACGCATGTACCTTGGGACAAACGAGATATCTACGCCATCTATGATCGTAAGTCCTACTTTCTTGAAGGTAGTTTCAAATGCATTAAAACAGTTATGTATATCAGTTGGCTTGGTGATTGCAAGTAGTAAACGTGCAATTGGTGATGCTTTCTGATGTCGATTACAACAATTTGACTATTGTGATTGTAATAGTGGCATTATATACGTATTAAAGATATACTTTGAACGTACTGTGTGTAAGTGCGGAAGTTCAAGAATTACTCCTAACATACTAGACCGATTTAGTAGAAATTTGGTATGCATGTGCACACGATAGTTTCTCAGAATCAATTTTTTCATTTTTTTTTATAAATCCAATATGGTGAAAATGCGCAATTTTTTCCCTTCACAAAAATTCAGTTTTCAAACAAGGAGGCTGGAAGTTAGCATACCTATAGTGCTACGGATTTTCCGCTGGATAAAAAAGTCTGGTGTCTCCTTTGTACATAACGCGACGTGGCCCCATGTTCAAAGTTTTAAACACTTCAATATATATCAAAAACTATAAAAGATACAACATTTCAATGAACCGTGTTTTATAGAACCCATAACGTTCCTTCGATTTTATTTGAAACATTTTTTTCTGAAATCACAATTTAACGTATATGCAGTGTGTTGTTTCTTTTGAAATTTTTCTTGAAACTTTGAACGTTTTTTTTTTAAATTCTTGTATCGCAAGATTCTTTAATATTAAAGTGATTAAGCAAGCTTAAAAAAATCGCATACGTAATCTTGGGAGTAATTTGACTTTGAAAACAAAATTTATTGCCCTATATATCTCGAAAGTTGGAAAAATTCATTAACGTGATCGCCACCCTTTCTTTCATGAACCCCCCTGTGCCCATATTTTCCTATGGCGCGGGCTGCTTTGCCGGGGCCTTGACACACTTTTTCCCCGTATTTGCCTACAACGCGTCCAGTTTGGCATGGCCTACGACCCCTTGTTAACTGTTCTTTCGTCTGATTTCTAAAAGCGTATGGCATGCGATGCACGCCAGACAGCATTGGCCTTTTGAATTCGTCCGCTTTGGCTCGGTGTGATGCCGTTGTTGACTTACTTTTTCCCCACTACCGCATTTGAGTCATGTTTTCTTCGTGTTCGCTTTGAGGAAAATTGAGGTTCATGTGTTTGTCACTTCCCCAAGTTTTATTTTTTCTACTTTCATAGAAACCGAGATATTTAATGTAATAAAACAGCCGGTTTCAAGTAGATGCATCGCAAAGTTTACAAAACAAAAAACACCCTGCATATATATTAAACTGTAATTTCAGAAAAACATTTTTTTAAATAAAATTGAACGAGCTTTGGTGGCCGATAGAATAAAGTTTATTCAAGTGTCCTATCTTTTATAGTACTTGAAATATATCAAAAAGTTTGAATCATTTTAAATGTGACAACGTCACGTTGTATTCCAATTGTAGAGAAGGCAGTACTTTGATTCGACTCATAATACAATATACTATATGCGAGCGGAACGTCAATCTTCTAATTTTAAAACTAAATTTCTCAATTAAATAATCATTTCGAATCCGTCCCAAAATTTTAATGTGCACCCGACACTGATAACAATAATTGACCTTCATTTGGCGTAAATAACAAATACAAAATCATGAAAGGTAATTACAACTCCAATTTAATTGAACTAATATTAACCCAACTAATCATAAAACCAGTTAATGATCTATGGAAGGAACTCCTTTTTTTCTTATTTCCTAATTTTCCCTTTACTTCCCATATCCCTATTTTCCTCTTATTCCCCTATCTGCCCCTATATATCTCCTTCCCAATCTTCTCAATTATTTTCACTCCTGCCCGCTCCCCCTTCCCGCAGCCCCATGCATACCCTCCGGTTCCTCGCTACCTCTATTTGTCCCTCTTCCCATCCAAACATCACACATTCATCCACCAAAAGCTCCCATGTCTCTTCCGTTCTCCCACAAACCCTACAACTCCTATCAGTCTCTTTCATTCAAAATCTGTTCCCCCTTTTATTACTCCCACACCTAAACATTGCAATCATTCTTTTTTACTTTCATATTCATATCCGATTCTAAATATTCTGCTCTCGCTCCCTCCACCTCTATTTCCTTATACTTCCTATTATACAGATTTATTCTTATCTAGGCCCCCATTTCTTGCGTCGCCACATCCTTCAACATTATCTCTACTTCTAACTCACACCCTATCCCCTCCCACATCTTTTCATGCCATTTACTCATCGACCAACCAAACCTCTCGTACACTTTCTTTCTGTCTTCTACCCAATTATTCCCTACTTCCCCTTTTTTCACATCCTTCATTGCAACACATATATAATTTCCTCACAATCCTATCCTTCTCCCCTGTCATTACCTTCCTTTCATACTTTGCCATCTTCTTCCATCTCCATACCCTCTTCCTCCGTAACACCCCATTCCATCACATTTCCTCGCTCTCTCTCCCCCTCTGTCACCATTAATTCCTCCTTACACTTTTGTGCCCAATCTTTTAAATTTACACACTCCCCATTCCTCCCGTTTCCATCTCTTCTTCTGTTCCTTAAGTATCCCCATATCTCTTTCTCTGTCTTCATGCCATTTATAATACCCCTCTCTTCCTCCTTTTTTTCTGGTATGTATTTCCTCCCTTCCACCTCTCCTTCCACCCCTTTTTCATTTATATTATTCCCATGCGTTTGCCCCTTTCCTCATGCTTCTTAACATTTCCCTCACCTTTCTCTTGAACCATTTATAACGAACACTCCCACTCGCCACCGCCACCCCACCCAACTCACTTGTTGTCTACCAACACCTCCTTCCCTATCTACCAAGCATTTTTTCATTCTTTCCATCATATTCTCCATTCCTTTCACCTCTTCCCATGCTAATTTCTCTAACTGTTTCCCATATCTGTCCTTCTCCTTTACATTCCACTCATGCCGCACGCTTCCACTTTCCTTTCCTCCATCCTCCATATTTCCCTCCATATCCTCACACATTCTACCATATCGCCTATCCTCGCACTTTCTAAATACTCTTTCGCCCCTTCACTCACCAGAGGTTAATCTATTACCGACCCCCCTCCGTGCACGTTGAACGTAATTTCCCCTTCCCAATCACCTTCCACACACCCATTTATCATAACCATCCCCTGTTCTTCGAACCATTCCATCAACATTCTCCCCTCAACAAATATTACTTTGTCTTTCGACTTCTTTAGCACCCATTATTCATTCGCACCTACATTCGCTCCTATACTCTCCCCCACCCTAACGTTCCAATCACCCATTATTATTATCCTGTCATACTCGTTCCTCCACCCTTCGATTCTCACCCATAATTGCCTCATATTTTCCTTCCATTCTTTGACTACGTATACTACATGATACACCATTTCATCCCTCCTATCCCCATTTATACCCATTTCACACCCTCCATATCACCAATACTCACTTTCTTATTTTTTATTCCTTCCCTCACACCTACTAATAGTCCTTCACTGACCCTCCCTTTTACATTCTTCTTCCTTGACCCCTGAACAACCCAACTATACCCGCCCGGCAAATCTTCTCTTATTTCCTTCCATCTATTCATCTCCACCCATGTTTCCACTAAGGCAATAATGTCGTTTTCCAAATTCTGCAAACTCCAAATTACTTGCTACTCCAGTCACATTCCAACATACACTATACCATTTTTTCCTATTTTCCCCTTATTATCTCCCCCTTATTGACCCTTCCACTTATTATTACATATTTCATTTCACTATCCTCTACCACCTACTCTCCTTCTTCTCTTACTTCTTCCCCATTTTCGCATTCCAATTCCTCTATTCCTCTCCCCCTACCATATTTTCTTATTCTGTTTTCCTTTTTTCGCCCTCTTCCCCTAACCTTATCCTCACTCCCTTGTTTCCAACACCCACCCTTTCTTCGTCCCTTTCCTTCTATCCCTTACTTCCCATCTGTTTGTTACTATTCTCCATCCATCTTCCAACCTCAAGTCCACCCCTCCATAGCTCTTTAAATTTCCCTGAATCTTGGCCTCCATTTCTCTTCTTACTTCCCCATTTTGCTTTACACATCCTAACCCCTTTATCAATTTCTCTTCCTTTTCATTCCAAATCCATACTCTTTATACTCTTGTTCTTTCATCACCTTTTTTTCCCTAACTCTGCCCACTGATAAAAATATGCATTCAATTGCAAAAGCAATTTATATGTCTTATACAACCTAAAATAATTTTTCCTGTAACTTTGCATATATGAGCTATTATGTAGGCCTTACGTGTATATAATATGACTGTTGAATTTCGGTTGTCATGGCGACAACTTTCGAAATTTTAAGATAGTATGGGTCATATCTTTGAAACGATAAGAGGTAGACCCATCATGTGTGGTATCGTCTTAAATAAAATTACAAGGGCTATCAAACGAAATAAAAATATACAAGGTGTTACTAAAAAGCTTTTCGGAAAAAAAATCCTCAAAATCAGCCCAGTATATTCAATTGCTCATAGTGGTGCGATTGATGTACTTTAGATCTACATTAGCTGCCCAAGTTTCATTTTCCCAACACTCATGGAAACCGTGATATTTAGGACAGAAACTAAATTTTTCATGGTCAAAGTACTCCGATGTTATGACATTCGAGTTTTTGGAACTCGGTGATTGCCTTAAATAATAAAGTATTTTTCGATATATGAAATTTAAAAAAAATTATTGCGAAACTTATCGAGAAAATGGATACTTATCGAGAAAATCGAGTAAAATTTTCAAAAAAAGTAACACACTGTATATGTTACATTGTGATTTGAGAAGAAAATATTTCAAATAAAATCTAAGGGGCTTTAGGTAGCCTATAAGGTAAAGTTTACTTAAATGTCCGATCTGTGAATAGTTTCTGAGATATATAGAAAAATATTTGCAAACTTTGAACGTGGCAACGTCGCATTCTGTGCATGACAGAGACATCATTTTATTCGACGCATAGTACGAGGCACTATGTGCCTGCAAAATTACAACTTCTTAGATTGGAAACTGAATTTCTTGTAAAAAACATGGCGCATTACCGATATATTGAATTTACAAAAACAATTAAAAAACATCAATACGGAATGAAAAATTGTTCTTTATGACCCCCTCTTTGAATTGCATATTAATGGATTGCAGTAATTTAGGTAGCCGTACAAGAGACGTACTAATGTGAAATAGAGAAAAATCTCAAAACAAAAATCCTATATTTTTCATATAAACGTATAAGGTTAAAAATGAGATAAAGATAGAACATTCAAAAAGATGAGCGAAAAATGAATACAGGGCGACAGTGTTGCAATAACTTTGCAGAATTTCAGTAGTGATGATGATAAAAAAATTCCCAACTCCAAGTGTAATTGGAGGATATAAGCGACAAATAGAGCAATTTGCATATTCCCTAGATTTTACGCCTTATAATATGTCATAAGATATTAACAAATTTCAAAATATAATGTATTATATAAGCCCAAACATGTGGTTTTGAATTTTTGCAAAATATCCTAACGTACAAGCGCTTTTTGTGCCTTGGGACAAATTACAGGTACTATTTAATGTATATTATCAATCTCAAGCCATATATAAGTATATTAAACTTGAAGAAAATGATTTCTAATAATCAGAAAAATACAAATTATATAGATTCTTATAAAATATTTATATTGAAAAATATTGAAGGAAAAAACATACAACTGAAAATTGTCCCAAGGTACGACACTTTCACATAAACAAACTTCAAGCTTTTAGGTCTCCCTGTAGTCGATTTATAAAGCACACATTTTTACAACCACTAACATAATTATACAAAAACTATTTTTTGGTATAATATGGAAGAAAAGTGCTATTTTATCAATTATTTCTGATCACTCTTTCTAAAAGAAAATTCTTTGATAATAGATTTAGCTTTTGACAGACAAAATATGGAAAAAGATTTCTAAATGATTTTTCTAAAAAAAATAAAAATATATATTTCTATACAATTAATAAGATATAAATGTTTTTATTAGTATTTACTCAATACAACCAGTATAATATCCATATTTTCAAACGACTGCTGTAATTTTCTAAATCAAGATACGCAACGAGACTGAATGTTAATCATAACGTTTCAATATATTTATATTTATTTGCTTGAATTATTACTTTTTTATCAAACTGATTATAATTTTAACAGTGGTAATTTGACTGAAATATTTCCCATTAAGATTTTAATTATTTTGTTTTTCACATTATGGTTCTGATTTTCATTTTAATAGATATATTTTGGAAGTCTCTCTTTTTATCTTTCATATACCATATACGTACGAAGTACGTATAGGTACAAGAAAGATATAGGATTCATGTTTTGACCATTTTTTCTATTTCACGTTACTATGTCTCTTGTATTGGAATTACTGCAATCCGTTAATACGCCGTCATAGGGTCATAAAGAGCAATTTTTCATATAAGAAATTTTTCTAAAAAATCTGTTCTTGCTCAAAAAAATATGAGAAAGGTCGATTTTTCGGTGTCTGTTGTAAGTGCGTACGTCTGAATGTTCAAAAATTTCTCCTTCCCTATGGGACCGATCTGGATGAAATTTGGTAGACAGATGTAGAATTATCAGTAGAAGGGTTTTTTCCATTCTTTTTATAAACCAATATGGCGGACAGGAGCCATTTGTTATCGTTCAGAAATTTCATATTCAAACCAGAAGATTGAAATGTTACACACATATAGTACCTTGTATCATGCGTGTAATAAAGAAAGTCCCAATGTTGCCAAATTGTATAGGAAGTGATGTTTCCACGTTTGAAGCTTAACATACTGTTTGAAATATCTCAGGAATGATAAAAGATAGAACATTAGAATAAATTTTATTGTATAGGCTACATAAAGGTCTTTCGATTTTGTTTGAAACATTTTTTCCAAACTTTTCATAAAATGTTTGATGGGTCTAGCTCTGATTATTTTAAATATATGACCCTTACTAACGTAAAATTTTGCACCTTGAGGCCATGCCATGCCAACCGACATTTAATAATCATATTATATACATGACTGTTTTTTAAGCCGACGCCGTAGCGAAACATGTAAAACATACCTAATAGCTCATACATGCAAAGTTACATGAAAAATTATTTCACGTTGTATGAGGCATATAAACTGCTTTCGCAATTGAATAAATGTTGTTAGAAGTGGTGGGTACACGTAATTTTTGGAGGGGCTCAAATGATTATTTTATTGAGAAATTCAGTTTTTAAAATAGAAGACTGAAATTTCGCTCGCATATAGTATATTGTATTATGCCTCGAATGAAAGTAATGCCATCCCCGTAAGTCGTATAGAGCGCGATGTTGCCACATTTAAAATTTTACAAACTTTTTGACATATTTCAGGAACTATAAAAGATAGGACACTTGAATAAATTTTATTATATGGGCCACCAAAACATTTTTTCTAAAATTACGAATTCAGATATAAACAGGTTATTCTTTGTTTTGTAAAGTGTGCGATCGATTTACTTATGTGCAGACCGGCTATTATACTACATTAAATATCTCAGTTCCTAAGAAAGTTGAAAAAATAAAACTTGAGAAGCAAGTGTAAGGCACAGAGACCTTAATTCTACGTAAACCGGATACGACGAAAAAGAGACTCAAAAGTCAAAAGCGGTAGTGCGGAGAAATGAGGTCAAAAACGGCTGGAAACCGCACCTAAGCGGACAAATTCATAAGACCAAGACAGTTTGGCGTGCGAAGACCGCCATACTGCTCTTTTAGAAATTAGCCGAAAATAGAGTCAAGCGGGATAGCAGGCCAGGCCAGAGCGGACAGCGCAGCTGCCCGCGCAGTAGACAATAAGGGGAAAATGTAAGTCAAGACTGTCCGTAGGCCGCGTTAAAGGGGACATGGAAGTTGAGCACCGTAGGCAAATATGGGGACCGGGGGATTCATGGGTTAGACTAATGTTGTTTAGTTAACCCTAAAAACTATTGTGCTAATTGAACTTAATATACGACTTTAAAGGTGACAGTCAAAACTAAAAGGTTCAAATTTTGTTTTATGCAAGATATAGCAAAATGTAGGACATCCAGTATATGAAAGATGGGATGGCGATCACGTTCAGGAATATTTATATAACAATAAGAAACTTACATAATACATAATTTTAGTTAGTGGCTCATAATTTTGTATTTGGTATTGTATAGGTAGAAAGAACTAGTGTGTTGGAAAATGACAAGACACACAGAAACAGTCCTGTATGCAATGGCGTAACAAGATCTATGCAAACATCCCTATTTTTGGAGCTAGAGTTGCCGCTATTACACAGAAATATTGAAGCCATTAGAAAATGAGGTTTACGGATATACATTTTTCTATTTATTTTCCCATAGGTAAACATCATGTCAATATAGGTAAACGCATATATTTTTCATATATATCATATAATAATTTTGCATATATATGGGTAAACGCCATTATAGCCTAGTCTGATTCATAGAAGGGATTGGAAACTTCTGAATTAAAACAGGAGAAATATGCAGAGAAAGATAGAAGTTGCTTTGCTATCCCAGACTTGCAAGTTTTTCAGGCCGATTTTTTTTCACCTGATTTTCTTAGTACCTGAGGTTGGAACGTTCTAAATCTTGCAACTGGGATAGGATACATTATCCATATAGTACTGCACCAACTTGTGCATAAAACCAATGGATTTCTGTCCCTCTAAAATGAACAAACAGTTATCAACAATTGACCATCTCTTTTACCCGAAGAGATTTTTAAATCTACTCACTGACCAACACTTATATGTTTGATTTGTAGATCTGGCAATTGTATCTTGCCAAACTGTATGCTTAAGAGTATCTCTCATTTAACCAAGTAGTATCAAACTACTAAAAAGTTTTATTTTACACTATACTGGAAATACTATACAGGTAAAAAAATTTAAATCAAATGTTTTTTTTTCGTGAATATTTTCGCTATCACGTAACTATTTTACTTCATTCTGTCTTATTTCTTTTTAGGAACTTATAAAAAAATATTTAGTACGCGATAAACTACTGATCTTACAACTCCTAAAAATAGATTTTACTAAAATAATCACCGCATTTTAGTAAGATAATCAAAACCTGTAAATATATAATTTTCAAATCAAAAACAAAAAAGTATAATGATATTTTCAATATGAAATGAAAAATAGCTATGACAAAATATTACCTTCAATTAAGTAAAATTCCAAAAAATTTTTAAATAACAATGAAGAAAGTGATAAATCTATCTTAATTTTTTAATCTTTTAAATATAGAACCATCCTCTTCAATAAAAACAATAAAATAATATGTAAACTGATATAAAAACACGTTTTTAAAATAAAAACAAATTATTAAATAAAATGATGAGGTAAAATTTTATGTGTAAATGGCTCATTGATAATTTAATGTTCGTCAAAGTTGATAGAAAAATTTATAACAGAAGGAACAGGTATTTGATTGTATAATGACTAACAATAAGGTACCAATTTGATATCAAAATATAGTTATATTCAAGAGAACATGTCAATGACATTGTGTTTATTATTAGAAGATAAGCCACGAATTAAACACATAAAAAGTGAAGACCAATATATAAGTATACACACACAAACAAATAACTAAATACATAATAAGAGAAGCATCACATTATACATGTGAATAATATGATGATAGGATATTAGTATACACTTTTAGAAAAACATATATACATATATATTAAAAACACAAACATAAATGGATATTATTATGGATGTATAAAGCCAACAAAGAAAGTAGAAAACAAACAGCCACTCTTCATGTTAGCAGAAAAGAAAATACAAATGAAACGTTGAAGTGACAAATATGGAAACATTATAATGACAAAACCAATATACAATAATATACAGACAAAGTATATAGATAATAACTATAATAAAATATATTGTTATATACCCTTTATATACCATTCTAAATAAACCATATATATATGTATATATATATATATATATATATATATATATAAAATTTAACTTTATATATATATATATATATATATATATTGAAATTTGAGGTATCCGCGAGTGTAATCTGATGAGTATTTGTTTGTCTTCAGGATTATATCTCGCCTGGTAGACATTTCGGTGTGCCAACGTTTTGCCAAAGTCACATCTGGCATTGTCGAGGCTTAGAGAGAGACATTCTCTATTTTATATGTGTCCTTGTTCGTGTAGGTTATTGTTGTATATTTATTGTTTTCCTGGTTATTTTGTGAGCTGTTTTTTCTTGTGTTGTCTTTTTTCATGATCTTATTGTATATATTAATGATTTCTGTTTTATGGTATCCATTGAGTATTCCTATTTCATATATCTTTTCAAATTCTTTCTTGTGATTTTCCTGAGACAGTGGGAGGTTTTTAATCTATTGATGAATGATACGAATATGGCGTCTTTGGGTTTTTTTGAATGGTTTGATGTAGCATGAATTACATTGACGTTTTGATGAATTATATTGACAACACAGCTCTACGATAACAACAGTCAGTTCGATAATGGACCCACGTCCGAAACTCGAGTCACAAAGTAAGTTATATATAATAGTGCTTACGCCGTTTTTCACATATAATATATATATATATATATATATATATATATAGCATTTGTTCATTTATTATTTATTTATTGCAAGAAACATGACATGTAATTTACATTACGATAAATTATCTATCTATCAATTTTTCTTTTAAGTATGTACGAGGTATGATGAGATAATATGCGGCGGAGAGCTACAACAATTTATAGTATATATTTTTTAATTTAAAGTAAAATTTGACTATTTATATTTCTGGATGCCCATATATACTTTTTTACAAAATTTTAATATATAATGCATATCTCCTAATATAAAGAAACCCAGGTGTACAATATGTTCGGAAGGAACCTGCTGTATGTAAACCAAAAATAGGATGTGTCATTGTGCGTTTAAAAGTTTCTAATTCCTATGAGCACAGATCCGGGAACGTACCGGTAGTCAGAGAACTAATAATTTATTAGTTTCAAACATATAATAATAATAATTATTATATTTATTATGTATATATATATATATATATATATATATATAGAACTATATGTATTACATAATAAGATATGATGAATTCGAATGAATTAGAAACAATTCATATACAGTATATTTTGTTGTACTAACTTGTCATTTATCTAATTAATGAATCGTTTACGGACTTATGCTCATTTGATCTTAGAATTTCTTTGAGCTAGTTTGATCAGAGCGATGTCCTTTTGAAATATCTATATATTAAAGGTTATGAAAGTTTTAATGATTTTATACAATAATAAATACCACTTATAAATACTTGGTAAGTTGTTTCACAACAACATTTGATGATAGCCGGAAACTAGAACGTGAAGAATTTTATTGAAGCACCGTGTGGATAAAAATTTTTGCTACAAATTTGGATGGTCCCCAATGAAATTGTTCTAATAAAAATGTAACATCTGCTCGTGATTTAAAATAAATACGATCCCACTACGTCTCTGTTGCGGCAATCATACACACAGAAATACCATTTTAACCTTACTCTGTCATTATAATTTATCCACAGATGGAGCCTATAATGCAGGTGAGCGAACCAACAAAACCCATGACAACAGCCCAACCCGCCTATATCGTATCAGCCATATAGTGATTCACTCGTCATACGCGAACGAACCAAGTTGTCGATGCTGATTCTTGTTCTACCTCAATACAATAAGTCTATCCGTTTCTTTTACAACACACTGTTGCCAAAAACTTCAAGAAGATAGTATCATTTTGAACAAATTTATTTAAGTATAAAAAGGAAGTCATTTTGTATGTGCCTGTAGAAGTCACTAGTAGAGATGTTACTCACGAGTTATTTGGAAGATAACAGGATAGTTAATGAAGTCACATACTTTTTAAGCCATAAAACCTTTTATAACTGATTAATTACATACGCACAGTAAAATAACGCACATTTATTTCAATTTTTTTAAATATTATTTCCGCAGTAAATACTTTTTTGCATCCCTTAAAACCCATCACCAACACATTTTTTAAACTTTAGTTTATTTTTAAATTCGCCCTGTTTTCAGCCAACGTATAACATAAGTTTATTAATTTACACAAAGGGAAAATTAAAGGAAAATATTAGGTGACATGTCTGGACTATACCGTAGGTACTACATTATTTTTGGCATTTTAATACTCACTCATTCGAGCAACACAGTGCATCCGAACTTTTTTTCTTTGAACGTTTTGCTCATCTTAAAGCCCTGTTTCTCATCCAGTTGTCCGCGAGAACTAAATTCAGGTCAGGGACACACAGTTCACGCCACTTAGTATGTACTTACGTATAGCGCTAGTCGTGTTGCACACATTAAGTACCTTGTTTTACTCAGAGCTGTATACTGAAGTGATTTGACGCTTCCAGAGTAACGGTAAGTGCTTGATATTACTGTCAGCTTTAATCAATCAACTCAACCTATCACAATTCAGTGTTGGTTATAATTAGTGTATTTATCTACTAATTCATAGTTATTGAAGTGAATTATTATGATCTTTTTGTTTCATTTTCTGAGAATGCCGTTAAGAGAGAAAATACGACAATAGTTACATCAAATTCGAATTAACTTTTATTGAAAGTAAAAATCACGGACGAAAGGTCCCTATGGACACTTTCCGTTTAGGCCTAGTACCCTAGAACGAACCCATAAGTGGCAAAGCAATGCTGCCACCATTGTGGCAGCTACGTTGTAGATACCATACCCTCCTGCTCCTATTCAAAATGCCAAAAGCTGCCTGTTCTTTGTCTTGTTTTTCCAAAGCTTTAGGTAGCTTATTAAATCTGATATAGGGATACTACTATTGATTAATCCTCTGTTCGTCGCTTCTTGTTGTCGCCTGCTGTTGTTCTCGGCGTGTCGGCCCTTTGTAGTGAAATATGCCGGCAGCTTAGGTAGCTGCATGAACTCTATGTATTGACCTGCTCGACGTGCATTCGGATGAAAACTATTTATATCATGGAGAAATAAAACCGCCGTGTTTTATATGTGCGTCCAAGCCCTGAAGCCGCCAAAATTGATACACCTTTTGGAGACCATCCATCCTAATTTGTCTGGCCGAACACTTGAATTCTTTGAAGGTAAATTAGAACATCTAAAAACGACGAAATTTGGGTCTAGCGATTTATAATATGCGTCATCTGAAAAAACATTAGCCACGTCGTTAAAAATATGGAAATTGATAGCGCAATCAAAAAAACCACACACAATAGAAGAAATACTCGTCAAATTTTGTTGATAGTAGTCGAAGAAGTTTTAGGGTTAGAAGCCAAAAAACA
The DNA here is from genome assembly GCA_009867245.2 of Adranes taylori. Lineage (NCBI taxonomy): Eukaryota > Metazoa > Arthropoda > Insecta > Coleoptera > Staphylinidae > Adranes > Adranes taylori. The sequence goes on from WYDF02009111.1 coordinate 25,899, forward strand.
ACATCATGCAAGAAATCTTTTAAATTGATATTATGTCAAATAACATTGAGGAGCAGTTTGTTTCGAAAATAATTTACCATATTTCGCTTTTTGGAGTGATGCATTGACAGGCAGTCCTAATTGTAGTCAGTTGTTCGTATTTGTCCACATTTTAGACGACAATAACACGAGTAAAGAGAATTATTGATTTTGCGGAAACTGCAAGCGACATCAAAACTGACGTCATGAATATATTATTGACCTCAATTGATGTCATGAATATAATAGCGGAGTGTTTGGGAAATGTACCATCATGTGAGAAAAGCTGGCTTTTGTACTGATGATGCTCTAGTCCAGAGCGCCCATATGACTTACTTAAGAGGGAGGGGAGGGGCGCTTAGTTGAAAGTTATAAGGGACGTACATTTGTTTCTACTTTACTTTTCAAAGAAACATTTTTAATGAGGAAGGGTGGCGGGGTGGGCCTTGTTGGTTATTCGGTGTTTTACATTTTCTGCCTTTGAAATAAACGGTATCATTATGGATGTTTTTATTATATCACCAGCTTGCCTACACAAAGCACTGTTGACAGATCAATCAGCATAAAAAGTAAAAGCGCCTATGTCTGTAGATTTTATATGTTTTAGACCAGCGTTTCCTAAACTTTTTTGACCGCGGCCCGGTAGGAGGTTTTAAAACTTTTCGCGACCCATATGAAAAAAACCATTTATTTACAAACTTAAATTTTATTTTTTAATTAAAATCAAGTTATTTGTTTGTTTATTTCATACACAAAAATTGCAAAATAATTATATAAGAAAAATATAAGTAATTAAAAAATTAACAATTATATTCATTTAAAACTTTAGTAAATGAAGTAAACTTTGTTTCCATATATTTTGTCCTTAGTGCGAAGGATAATGTTTGTCATCACATAACAATTTCAAAATAGGAGGAAATGATGTTAATTTAATTCTCAAATTAGGTTCGGCATCCAATATGTTTCGATACTTAATTTTTAAGTACACCAATGCTGATAATGCAGCTTCACAAGTATAAGTGGTGACAAAAGGCATTAAAAATTGTATCGCTTTTTCCCTTACGCTTGGATACTCCTTTTGACAACGCAACCAAAAATCAATTAGTGGTACAGTTTCAAACACTTTTTTCAGATCGGTGTCGCATGAAATTTCAATTAAATTATCAACTTCTTGTTCACTAAGATTAAACATTTCTTCCTTTTCAATTTC
>WYDF02009134.1:0-13735 GCA_009867245.2 Adranes taylori
CATTCAAACAAACTCTCCAATCTCCCAACAATATACAATCCCAACAGGGAGTGGAGTTTTAGTGGGTAAAAATCCCAAGTTATTTAATATCAAAAATCAACATAGCAATGAAAATTGAGACTCAAAAAAACTGAAAATTCATTTCAATGTAAACAAAGTCTGTTATTGATACAGTTTAAAATGTATTCAGAAATATTGATATGTAGTGCTGAAAAATATAACCATTTAAATGAATCATGACAACAGTAAAACCCAAGTCGAATCCAATTTGCTACTTGATATATTTCCCACCTGTGAATCCGACAGAGCATGGACAATATAGATTCCAATACAAAAATGTACTGTTTTTTTTTGCTTCAATAATAAATACACCATGATACAGTAAGTTACTATCAAATTTTATTTGCATACATGTGATATAAATAAAAAAAGACAATGAATCGTTGAAAACGTGGTTTAGAACGCAATAAATTATGTAACGAGACAAAATGTACACATCAAGAGGATAACGTTTGAAACATTTTCAGTACATTGAAGCAATATGCGGATTTGAATTCAATTGATCCAATAATATAATGTCCAGTGCTGCCGTGATGCGATTCTATTTCGAATCAAACAGTTTGCGTATGGAATTTTAAATATGTTATGTTCATAACAATGATTAAATAATTTAAACATTTCCTAGCATTTAGCTATCCAGACTTACAAGAATTTAAAGTACGTAAAGTGGATACAGTTCCATATTACACTTGTCGCTATCTCCAAGACTTTCAACCCTGAAAGTTAAAACTCTTAATCAATATTCAAAAGAAAGCTAACTTCAATTAAAATGACGAGAGTACTGTAAAACTTGACTACAATGAAGTCCTCAGCACAGCAAGCTATACTTGCATTTTATACAAATTAATATAAATAATGTTAACATAATATAAATAGTCTTATGTATTGTTATACTATAGAAGAATATGAAAATAACTTTAGAATGATATTCAAGTTATACTCATTTCCGACCAGAATAATTTCGCCCCAAGATTTAAAAATGCAAGGAGAATAACAAGCGTAATACAATAAAAATGGTACTTTGTATATAAATTAATTTTATCTAACGCATGGGTATGTTCTTCGTATAATATAATGAGATTACGTTCGTACACACTCTTTAAGTTCAATCCCTAGCAAAACATATCTGCCATTGTCGATAACTTCCAAAAGGTTTTGTGTAACTTGATAATATTAAAACCCTAAAACCCAAATAAAATCGGAATTTAAAACTTATTAAACTTGTTTTAAAGTTATTAAATTTGGTTTTCATCTTGCCCATGATGTTCGGACATGTATGTATAGTCATAAAACTTCATACTATTTCGGTTGAGCAATGATTCTCTGAACCTTATTATAATCAGGTTCTATAGGTGTATTATGTACAAAAATAAATAATAATAAACTATTCGCGATACTACGCGTACTTGAACAAAAAAGGCCCGAATGACGGAACGGAGTTATTCCAATCATCACATTCAGAAGAGGGTAAATTACAACTGATACAACTGCACTTACACCTGTTTTTGCAATTAGTGCTATGCGTATCTAATCATAGTGCAGCTTGGTTCGCACTAACGAAAGTAAAAAACGGCCAACCATACAGTATTTACTTGACACAAGTACCTTAAATCAACTAATGCATCATAACATAAATTATATAACATGCAATTTCATCATAATGTAATTTCATCATCATGCAATTCCATCTCATGTACATCATGTAATTTTAATATTTCATGATAATTTAGTAAGAAACTTAAAAAACCATTCAATCAAAACACAGAAAAATTGCTATAAATTAATTTTTCTGGGAAAGATAATACAAATCAATAAAAATCTCCAAGTACCTGATAGGCACGAAGTGTCAACAAGTTTCAAGCTAAAAATTTACAACACAGGTTAAAAGAAATAGTACGGGAATTCGGTGTAGGATTTAAAATATTGCGGATATTTAGGCAACATATCTAATCAAAAAATAAAATAAATAAATATATAAAAATACAAATACAAAACTTTATTGGAACAAGATGCAATGTTACTATCGGTAATTCGATTTTAATCTAATATATGTAAATTTGATAAATAAAGTTTAATTCCTTGGACACACAAATTTTTCGCCTGCAAAATTAGAGTGCAAACAAAAAAAATTTCGTTCGACCAAATAAAAAGAAACAGAAGTGAGAGACAGAATAATCACAACAAATAGTATCGTAATCTAATAATTGCGCTAGGTGCTTACGAAATATAAAGAAGAACATTAATGTCCAGAATATTTATGTGTTGTTTCGAGTTCAAGTTAGCTACGAGTTTTTTATACATAAACTTTTAATATTATTATTCTTTGCGCACCCAAAGAGTTTTTTGCATCTGTTTTATGACCGAAAATTGAAACAATAAATTTTATGGCTTCCACGCTCTTCTCAGCGTTAGATGTTCATATGTTTCGTTTATGCATTTTCTAAGAATTTTCTTAGCAAAGCTCCTAGATCTATTCACTTCGTTTTTTTAATAAGCCCTACGATTTTACCCTGTTTCCAACGGTCAAAACGACAACTCTTATTGATTGTTGATTCTGTATTTTCGGAGAGCATTTTCATCAGTATGAATTTCAACGGTCTATGAGAAATTTTCTATTGGTACTAGGTTCTAAATTTTGTAAGAACTTTAGCAGAAGTTTTTGATTTTACGCTCTTTGAGCTGTTGGTTACGTATAACCACTACCACATATGATACACTAGAAACCAATAAAAGCCCCACACAATCCAATATTGAGGAGACGCAAGTTGGGAATTGTCTTCTTTGTTTCTGCTATGAGCATTTAGGGCTTCTCAATGTCATAATTTGCAATTAAAACAAGCGTTCAAAAATAGCACCATGGTAAATATTAAATAAATCAATCATCAAATAAAATCTACAACTAATCTACAATAAAATTTTAAATATCAAGGTAAGTACTACAGGACATTTCGCTTTCGTATCTTTTTCTCGCATTTACATTTTACTGCTTCTCCTCCATTAACCATTTGTCCAATGCGAAAAAGAATGGTCTCCGGTAGAAGAAGAAGTTGGCAGAGCAGCTCCGATCGCACGCAAACAACGGAAACAATGAATCAACTCCAAAAAGATCCAGCCTGCTACGTCGTCCGAGGACACCGCGCCTGCTGGTAAATTTACCCGTGCAAATTCCGCCACTAAGCCATCAAGAAAATTTACCCTCAATTCTCTGCTTGGCGATTCCTCTAAAAGCTCCAAGCGACTTTCCGCTCCCTCCAACTCCGGGAAAAGAATGGCTCTATCCAGTACTATCTCCGCCTCTTCAGGTATATCTTCGGCGACAGCAACTAGAAATCCCGAGATATTCATGTTCTCAACGCAACAAAGTATTCCATACCTTTGATCCTGCTTAATCGATGGACAATATCTTCATTATCTTCGGTAACAAACAGTTTGACAATTTAATCTAACCAGCATAGGGCTCATGCCTGCATTGACGACCATACGCAGGACCGAAAAACAAAATAACAATAAAAACAAACTCGTATCTAGTTCGTTATTCTTTCAGTTTTACTTTTTGTAATGGAATATGGTATGGATCGTCCTAATAAACTTTTGAGTTGTAATTAGCTGCAACAAAAAGGTGTCAAACAATTAAAATCGTGAATAGAGTCCTATTACAAATTATATATACTAAGAACAATACACGTTATATTATGTTGTTATTACGTAGTATATGTGTTTACCTATAAATATGAATAAATGTTCTGTTTAAAAAAATGTAAGCCTCTTCTTCTCATCTCCCATGTATGAGCATTATCTGTTTCAAGGAGATCAGAAAAGCGGTACGGCGGTTGTGCAAAAAGAAGTATAACATAACCACAATTCCGCTTTAATACAGAGTAAATTCTGTAACAATGTAGCTTTTACAATAAATAAATAAGTTGGAAAACATTGCCCAAATCACAGTGACGTATCGAGCTTAACTCGCGCCCGGGGCACAATACCTTTATCGCCCCCCCCCCTACCCCCCTCCATTCGAAAACCATATAATATATGTAAAATACACTCGCAAATTAATACACTGGCAGTAAATTTAAAATATATTTTCCAGAAATCAATTATAACAAAAATAAAAATTATCCAGCAATTTTTAGTTTTGCGGACCATTTGGCGCCCCTTTGTGAGTAGCGCCCGGGGCATGATACCCCCCTTGCCCCCCCCTCCCTACGCCACTGCCAAATCAAGTAGTTATCAAGTAGATAAAGACAACATAAATTACAAAAACATTATTTTTTAATAGAATGCAACATAACTTCCTTCTAGTACTGTAATTGTTGATGATAACCACTACGTGTACAACATTGTATAAGAGTTTCAAGTTTTCACATAAATATGTATATGTAAGAATTTTTATCAAAAAGTAGGAAGTTTGAGATAGAAAATAGAACTTGATTTTCTAGCACAGTCAATCTGTATATAAAATATTCGTAGTTTATTCATTGCGAATGGAAATCAGGAAATAAGGAATAAAAATTTGTAAATTACAATATTTCCAACGCAACGATTTTTACAAGATATGTGTATTCCAACAACTCTAATACATCTTTCAGATTTAACTTAAGTAAATTTCACTTTCAGAAAAATTGTCTAAAGTAATATTGTCTAGAGTAAATATAACATGTTGACGTTAAAATATATAAGTTGCAAAGATAATTGCAAAGTCCACATCATCCAGCCACTTCTTCCTCGGTCTGTCTCTACTCCTGCATTCCTGTGGGTTTCCCAGGAATGCCTTCTTAACCGGATTGCTGTCCCCCATGCGATGATCATCTCCCATCCATCACAGACTACCTCTTTTAATTTCTGTTATAAGATCTGGTTGTACATGAAGTATCTGCAACTCTGCAGTTGTTCTAATTCTCCATTCACGCTCACACCACCAAAAATCATCCGTAGCATTTTTATTTCCCAGACTCCTATTCTGTTCCCATCCACCTTTGCCAATGTCCAAGTTTCAGCACCATACATAATAACTGGTCGTATTATTACTCTATAGACACTCAATTTTAACCTTCTTGATAACAAAAATGACCGCAGGAGAGGTAAGAATGTGTAGTAGCACATTGGCGGACAACATTCTATCTTTAACCTCTCTCTGAACTTAGTTAATCCCCGTGATCATAGACCCAAGGTATTTAAATTCTTGGGAAATAAAGACCCTTCGAAAACTATAACGGTCTATAACTATGCCTGTTTGCTAATGGTAGTCTCGACTAGCAATCGTGTATTTCGTTGTCCTGTCGTTCGCCTGTAGGCTTTCTGCCTTCCCTTTCCATTTGACTGAAACCCTCAGATATTAATTTCTGGCTTCTACTTATCATTGCTATATCGTCTACATATGCCAGAGACTGTAGCTTTCTGTAGAAAATGGATCCTCCTCGGTTGCTATCACTCCTCATGACTCTCTAATCACATTGCTCTCTAGAGCAACGTTGAAGAATAGTGTCGACAGTACATCCCCTTGTCTAAGTCCTCTTTTAGATCAAAGGATTCTGACAGCATTCCTTGACACTGTCATAAACCTGTGTAAAGTGATATTATACTCATAACATTTCTCCATAGCTGATCTCAGCAGAAAAATCTGACCACATGTGGATCTCCCCTTTCTAAATCCACATTGGTATACTCCCAGTAGATTCGCCACAAATCTGTTTTTAGTGTAACAGCGACTAGATATATTTAATTTCGTCTAAACCCTGCTTCAAGCTAAATTTCAGTTAGACTATACTAGATGTAAAAAGTACAGAACCGAAAAGATTATAATGAGTGATCATAAAACATAATAGCGAATATAAACAGCCTAAAAGGTATTGTTCCTTTGCAGCTACCTTCATGTTAAATATAATTATCAGAGCTTTCTTTGTATCAAAAATACTCTTCCTGCTGCGGAATATAGCTCCATATTTTATTAATGATTAAACATGTACATAGTTATTATACGACAATCAAGTTTTGGAATATTTTCTTTTTGAGATACACTTGAGAATATATTTTTATGTACTTTGTATAATTATTCTAGTGTTTGGTGTTTATTCTAGTGTTTATTCTAGTGTTCATTCTAGTGTTCAGTTTCCAATTAAGTATTTTTTTGTTAGAAGTCTTTACTTTCAGGGTCCAAAGTCCACGAATAGCGTATGTAACGCCAAAAAAATACTAGACAGGTATAGATCTTTAAATAGATAATACAAGAAAAACGAGATTTATTAGACACGTGCAAAATAAATACAGCACATGGCTTGCACCTTTTAAGCGTCCGTGGGGAGGAAGAAAACTATCGCGCAGAAACAAAAGAGAAAAAGAAATAGTTTTTTTTTTCATGTATATGTTTATGCTACTATATGTTAGAGAGAAAGATAGAAAAAATAATTTATGAAACAGACCTTTAATGAGTAAAAGCAGTACGAAATAAACTTCACTGATATTAATCTCATTAGTTCTCAGAATTATTTAAAAGTATGTTTCTGAATGTTTCAAAATTATTCTGAATTTTTAGAGTTTAAAGAACGCGATGTTCACTTAGATACGCGATTTTCCTTAAGAATTATGTCTGCAATACAAATGTGAGTAAATCTTATATATATATATATATTTATATATTGGTTAAAAGAACTGAACACCTTAAATTCTGTTGATTTTATTCTTAGTAAATAATTGATTTCAATGTAGCTAATTTTTCATTTCAAAATAAGCTAACAAACGATAAACATTTGTGTATATAAACTTGTTTTTATATTTATTTGTTGGTTAATAATAAATGAAATATATCGATCGTGAATTAATCGTTACGAATGTTTAACCAATCAGAACCGACTTATATTTTACTACATTGTGGGACAACCAACTCTTTATTAATGACTTTTCAAATGAGTTTGATTGATTAAATGCTGTTGAGTCGATATTTTATTTATTTTCGCCCGGAATAAAAACTACTTTGCATCCAAATTAATATTTATGTAATACAAATAAACTTTAATATTTATTTGTCTTATTATTCACCTAAATTCATTAACCCCCTTTAATTATGATGATCTTTAATTATGATACTCACTGTAACCACTGTAACCTGCACTCTAACCTAATTATTACTTTGATTCCGGTTGAACTGGATGGGCTTTACCTGGAAGTAAAATTTATTTATCCAGTTAGGGTTCACACAATCCCATGTCACAAAAATAAACATAACAATATACATATATAAGTTTGACAATATCAATGCTACATTGTTATGAATGAATAGCAAATAATTGTGTTAACTCTTTGGAATCTACTGGCATATGAATTCTTTGTATCAAAATTTTTCATCTAACTGCCTTGTAATATTCGCGGCGCGGCTACTTTTCCTTCATAGATTGTGCTATGTATGGCTTGCAATAGAAACATTAATCATAGCCTCTCTGTTGCTCGTGTTATTGAGTTTCAGTGATTCGTGACTAGTATTAGTGAGAAAGATTTAGGATTTTAAACGTGTAGTTTATACAGGATGTTTCATCAACATATAGCTCAGTACGACCAATCTATCCGTTTTGTTACTTGCAGTGACCCGAAGTTAGCATTGCATCTGCATGTTACTAAACGAGTAGATAACCTCTGTTGTACTGAGCTATATGCTAATGAAATACCACGTACGTCTTACATGTAAAACAAAGGTTATAAACAAAATATTTACTGCACAAAATCGAGAAAGAGAAAGCTTACTATAATTTTACAAAGTTTGTACGATGGATTTCATTTCAATCAATAAATTCGTTAACATTTAAATCTAATTTCATCGCTTCTTCCACATGTACATGTAAAAGGCTTAAAGAATTTAACCGACATTGCGTCATAGTACTTCGTAAATAAGTTAGTAACATCTTTAACCCTCCAGGCAGGCGCCTAGTCTCCCAGACCCAAATGTTGTAGAAAGTATTGACACTTACTGGGTGATGCTTTGCAAATGGTGGGGGATTTAGTAGCTGTTTGGTTTGTTTAGCAGTACTTGCGTAGTCAGCGGCAAGATCTCATCGTGTATAATATGCAAGTTATTATTATTAAAGTCCTTGAGACCCGGCGTCCCGCTTCAAGACACACTTTTGCCTTTGGAAATTATAAATTAATATTTAATATTTCGGTAAGTTAGACACTTTATTTAATAATTGTGTTTAGAATTCTGACTTATTTTTGTCTTATAATTTTCAGACTGTTTGTAGCGCTAATATAAATTTAGATAATTTATATTAAGGCTTATATTAGCTGTAAAACTAAATTAAAGAATATTTTCTTATATTGTTTTCTTTATCTACTATTAGATATGAATTCGTACGAGGAAGACCAAATTAGGTTAAATAAGTTGTGGCAGATGAGGAGCCTGATGACGATAAAGAAGAAATTGCTAATGAAACAGACACTACTGATGAATTGGGAACAGACAGTGAATCTGAACAAGACTGCGAGGATGTACAGTCAGAAGAATCTATAGAGCCACAAAGAAAAAAACCAACAGTGCCAAGTTTTGTAGGAAAAGATGGTGACACTATATGGAGTAAATATTGTTCGAATCGAGGTACTAGAACTAGAAAAGAAAATATTATTGTTCGTTTACCAGGAGTGAAACCTTACGCCAAAGATGCTAAATCTGTAGTGGAATGCTGGAAATTATTTTTTACAGGCGAAATGTTGGAATCAGTTATAGAATATACAAATAAATATATGTCAAGAGTAAGTGAAAATTTCGCAAGCGAAAGAAATGCAAAAAAGATCTTTGTGAGATTAAAGCAATCCTCGGTTTATTATATTTAGCAGGTGTACTAAAACTAGTAAGTAAAACTAGTACGTTTTAAAACTAGTACGTTTTCACTAGTACGTTGTAAAACTAGTACGTTTTCAAAGTCCTAACCAAAATACTCCATGATTTTACGTTGAAACACATCATCTCCCAAAACGAATTTTTCTGCTTTCATCAAAAACGTGCTAGTTTCCGTATCGAAACTTCCTTCCAAGCAATTAATAATATTGTAAACAATTTCACAATACAATCTCTTATACTTATTTTCATCATAGTACCGTTCCGTGAGAGACATACGACTTGGTTAATAGAATTGTAGTGTTCGAACTATATTTCTGCAGAGATTAGTGATCTGTAATTTTGGTACAATATCGATTTTTCGTTAGAAAAGTACGTCAGATTTGTTGCTTCTATTGGCCAACGTTCAAATTTCGAGTTTTTTAATTGGTCGATCATTGCGTAGGAATTTGTTGGACCAATGAGATTTTGGTGAGTGCAATTGGTAGGCAAGTGGGAGGAATCCATCCTGTTCTGCTGAGTTTGGAGAGGCCGGATCCAGCCATTCTTCTCCAATAGCGTCACCGAGCCGTCAATTGTATGACTCCTGCTATTTAATTTGAAAGAATGTTAATGTCGCTGTGAACTAAATACGTGCTTTAAATGAGTTTGGGATTGTGAGTTTTTTAATTAAGCTGCTAGTTACTATAGTCGTGGAGCCAAAATTGGTTTGTCAATTGGTGAGTGTCAAAATGGCTTTAAACCAAGCGTGTTTGTGATTTACAGGCGACCACGCTAGGGCTTAGACCTAGGCCGTTGGCTTAGAAGGACTTGCGGTGAATGATAATTCGTTTCCATTGTGAATTCGTTTCCATTGTGGAGTTTTCACAGCGAGAAAGAACCTCAGTATGCGTTTTTTCTTTTTTTTTTGAAGGACTTGTTCGCGTTGTTTTTGGTGGATAGCAGCAATTTTCGACGCAGCAAGGATCACGTACATCTAAGCGCTGGATGTCTCGGCGGTGGCGACGATTTAAGCAGCTACTGGGGTCTCTCCAATTCTTAGAATCGTACCATCAGTGGAGTCATCCCTTAGCCAGCTGACCGGACCATTACCGAACCATTGGTGGATGAAGTAACTTTCAAACTAACCTTATATTTGTCTTAAATTAACACCTTACGAATTTTTTATTATTTGAATTTTGGATTTTATAGAGCTAGTTAGATCTTGTTAGGAGTATCTTCATATTTAGTATAACTTAGAAATTTTTTAGTAAGGAAGAGAGGGTAACTATTGTCTCCCCAAGGGGACAGGTTATATAATGTTCATCTAGCTAAAGAAGGTGATTAGTTTTTTGTTCATCACGTGTTTAAACATTTTGGAAATGGCGAAAAATACACAAATCTCTATATTATCTATAAATATTTGAGTATTAGACTATCATTATTACGACATTCAGAAAGACAATACAAGTTTATCAACAAATTACAAAGAAATTGCAATTAATTCTCTTAATACCATACAATAAAAGAACATCGTAAGTTTAATATACTTGCGAAAAAGACATTAAAGTAAAGGAAACACAAGACTATGTTATCTCTAAGCATTTCTAATATTTCTACATTTGGTTTCCAGGCTACACATCTTTTTCCTTTCTTTTGGCACTTTTGTTTATTTTCAGTTCTGTTTGTCATATGATTGGCATGTCAACCTTCATTTTCATTCGCACAAAATCAATTATTCAACATATCATCTATCTAAGTGCTAACATTAAGTCAAATAAATATTTTTCGTTTGCAGTATGAAGAATCGCACATTATTTTTTCTTCTTTTGAAGTATTAGGTATATATATATATATATATATATATATATATATATAACAAATATGTCTTTTGTTGCATATTTTCTTGTTATATATTAATTATTATATACTATATGTTTGTTGTGCGAACGAACACTGTATATTTTACTGATGGTCAGACCGTAATTGCAGCGCGATGGCATACGACTTTGCCCGCGGACGAATTGATTCAAGTGCTTTCGAACTGGCAAACCTATTACTTAGAGCGTAGGGGCGATCAGTACTACTCTGTTAAAGGTCTATTTTTGTCCGCTGCTTTCTCTTTCCTTGGGCTTCCGCTAACAAAAATTTCTTTACTTATTCTTTACTTAAATGTGTGATTCAATACACATTTAAGTAAAGAATAAGTTAAAAAAAAATTGTTAGCGGTAGGCGAAGAAAAGAGACAGCAGTAGAACAAATAGATCATTAACAGAGTAGTACTGATCGCCCCTGCGCTCTAAGTAATAGGTTTGTCAGGACTGGACTGGACTGAAAATAGATTCGTCAGCGGACAAAGTCATATGCCACCCGGCTGCAATTAGGGTCTGGCTCATCAGTAAAATATATAGTGTTCGTTCATTATAGACCGATGAAACCTATCTTGTGGATACTTCAAGCAGGCAAACTTATAGACCTCGCCCCCTCTTCCTTAGCCCTTCCCAGAAAACAGTGAAAAGAAGTCAATACCTATCTCGGTAAAGTTAAGTAGTTATTGTTTGTTTGTGTTTAATTTAATTCTAGTCGCGCATCTTGCGGCGGTAAAATAGGTCAAGGATTAGCTGACTAGGAACCGCCCCCTACACTATATATTATATACTTATTATTTATTACATATTTTTTTTAAAAAAGCTTAGAACTAATAAAAACAAAATAATCCAAATTTTGTTGTTCCTATTTATTTAATAATTGCCAATGTCATCTCATAGTCATATAATATAGCATGAGAAAAGCTATAACCAATAAAAATGTCAAAGTTGAACTATATACGTTTTAATTTTTTTCTTGCTTGCTTACAATGAATTCGTAATTAATTAGATTTGATTTGTATCAATTGGTTATAACTGTTTTAAACATGGTTGTCGCCATATTAAAGCAAATGGCAGCGACATAACTCGTATGTCTCGATTCTCGTTGCGGTATTCCGAACAAGGAAAAAACATATTGCATTGTTGGGAATTTCTTTACGAGTGTTTCTCAATCTGTTATTAACATTGTATCTAAATATTTATTTTTCACTATTCAAAGCACTTCACTATTTTTCTTGGATTTAAATATGATACTAAAAGAAATATGTATTTATTTACGAATCTTTATTTCCTTTGATGAGAGCTGGAATGAATCATTACCCCATTCCTGGATAGCTGATGTTAATTAATTGATTCACTTCTAACGAATAAAATTTAAATATTTTTGGAAAATATATAATACTCAAAATAAAGTAAACGTAAATCAAAGCGTTCAATTATACCTGAAGATTATTATCCAAAACAAAGCTTTAGGCGATTTTGACAAATGAAAAAGGTCCCATGCAAATCTTCGATGCCTAATTTATTCAAAATCCAAATCGTGACGTAAATCATGCCAACAATTTGGGATCAACAATAACTGAATACAGATGACAATGTTAATGCACAAACATAAGGCGTCTGCTAGACACGTGCATGGTATAAATGAGGTTTTAGAAGCAATCAGCAAACAATGAGAATCCCCAACATCTAACTGGAATAGCGTACTGCTGTGAATTTGGAGTATTAACAAATTTTTATCCCAAACAAGGGTTACCAGATTTAATCGGCGAATATTATCCCATATAACAAGAACATCTAAATGAAATAAATTTAACAAAATCAAATATTAGTATATGTGTAGACGCATGCATCCAAAATCATTCTTTAATTAACGAAAGAAAGAGTTGAATTAAATATAATCTAGATGCAAGCAGGTTACCTTACTCCATAAACTGTATTTTAATAAACTCAAACTGCAGCTAAGTCTAAACGTACTAATTCTGGGAATCCGAACGCAATTGTTCGGCAGGAAGCAGCTGCATTCCATTCTAAAGTTGAAAAATCGTCTAGGGCAATTATATTATTTAGTATTTTACAATATTATATATAAGTATCATTTAGTTGAACAATTTGGATTTCACAGTCTTAGATCCAATTTTTGCGACATTTTTTCTTATTACCGGTTTCTCCAAAAGAATGGTTTTGTAAATGACAAACTGACAATGCTCAGCAAATACACTTATATTCAGTAAAGCATTTCGAAATTTTAGGCCAGAAATATTTGGTCCACTTTTTTATAGTACGACAAGTCTTGCATTGCATTACTTGAAGGTTTAAAAAGTAAGGTAATATATACAAATGTATTGTTCGTTTGCGTATCATTATTACTGAGCATTTTTACGTCTACTATAAATTAGATAATATTTGCTTTTCCTTTTGTCTAGCTATGTTTTAATTGTGCTGGATTTAAAAATATTTTATTGTATGCGAGAATAACTTAAATCAATTTAGCAGACGCAATTGTAAGTAAATATGTCTATAATTAATGGAAATTTATTTGCCGTTTAAGTTTTATTTTATTATAATTACAAAGGGTTATAGTCATTTGATCAATATCATTTCTAGAATAAAATAGTTCTGTGGTAATAAATGGGAAAGCGATGTGTACCCTATACTGCCCGGAACCTTATACCCGGTTACAAAGTCGAATACATGGCCGAGCATTAATTAATTACTCATATAAATTAATAACTAGTATTAAGCATAAACATTATTAATTAATTACTACGAATTCTACTACTTAAGCTATTAAAATATTACACTATTTTACTCATCATCATCATCATCATCATCACACAGCCTTCATCTAAGAGTTTTATGAAGACATAGCCAAAGCATACCAAGAAACCCCCTCAAGGTTTAATATTTTGATGGGAGACTTCAACGCAAAACTTGGGTAACGACAAGAAAGTTCTGAAAGGGTTATGGGTCCACACGGATATGGCGAGCGAAACGAAAGAGGACA
>WYDF02009145.1:0-13734 GCA_009867245.2 Adranes taylori
AGTTAACACATTAAAGCAATATTCCGGATCGCCAAATAGTAATACTTGGGAGTGCAGCAACTGCAAAGAAAATCTATCTAATGGGCCTGGTAGTGGAAGCGACAGTGAAATCATTACCAAAAGACAAATAACCCGTCCATAAAGAATTATAGATACACAATAGATGATGTAATGGAAGAATAAAATGAGACAGGAGTACAAAGCCTTACTAAAAAATTAGAAGTTCAACAAACAATAAACTTCAATCTGAAATTGATCATCTCAGAAATTAACTAACAAAACATAGGAATATCGCTGAACAAAATACACTCAGAAACGAAGTAGTTATATCCGGACTCACTGAAGCTGGTAAGTTTGATGCTAAAGGGCTAAATGTACTTTGATGAATATTTATATGGTATTAAACCTACAATTTACGCGGTAAGACGAAATTTTATGTAAGTAGGTGTTAATTTCGAAAATTGTAATGAAAAGAGAATTAGAGTTCCTCTATTTCGAGATATACCCCAGATATTGTACGATTAGCCAGAGGACTTTCAGAAGTAATAGAAGAATAAGTTTGTTCGTTCTTTTGAATATTGGTAATTTGTGAAAGCATATTTTGGTCGCTTAAACGAGGGAATGATTTGGGAGCTAAATCATAAGGAATTATTTTTGTACAAAAGGCGTGTGTATCCTTGTTTTTATCCCAGGGAAAAACCGTAATGGCGTCCCAAAAAACTAAGATTGTATATAGACATACGCTTTTTAATGTTGCACTGTCTAATGATTTCTGGACACACTGTATCCGTTGGCGATACTCCGTCCTCAGTGGAGGGATGGTCTCCGTCACAAAAACACATTTCTTCTGATTACAAGATCAGATGTGTAATTATACCATAGCTAATTCATCAGAAAAACCACACTTGTTACACCTAGGGGCATTATTGCAATTAGTTTTGAAATGCCCATATCTAAGACACTTCAAACATTGAGCTACAGCCGGAATGTTAACATATGTATTAAATATCCCTTTGTATATAACAATATCCCTCGGCACAAACGTACCTCTGAGAGTGATAATGATATTTCTGGATGGAAAGCGTTCAGACCTACCATTGGTAACCCGGCTATGCAGGATTCTCTTGACATGTAAAACTGAGATATCTATATTATAGTTCAAAAATTCAATGTTTGTATGGATCTCCTTTGGGGAGAGGTCCGATAAACATCTCTAACGAGAATTCTACAAGAGTTTAAGTGAGGAGGAATTTTAGTTTCGAAGTTATATCTAGTCGGTATACTAGATACAAGAAATTCATTCGCGGATAAATAATTAAAGAAAGTAACTGCAGCTATAGATTTAGATTTATTAGCTACCGTTTGTACTATCGTGACCTTTCCATTAACAAAAATTTTTCCTATTAATTCATTCGATATGTATACCTGAAAGGGTTCTTCGTCCTGAGCATTATATTCCCTTGGGTATTCCTTAAAAAAGTCATGATATGTATTACGATCCGTTGACATAATATTTGGGGAAGACTGATCTTGATCTATGGGAATATTATTATCTACTTCTACATCTGAAAGTCTTGTCATTTTTGCTGGTGGTTGGAAAGAATGGTCATCGTCCGAGCTACCCAGCAACTGGGCATCTAATTGTGGCAGATACCCGCTCAGGGGACCTGTAATCTCCACCCCTTTACTAACCTTTCTAAGTCACAGGAATCACTAAAACAAAGGAGAAAGTTAGAAAACACAACACAGGACACAAGAAATATACAAAGGATATTTAACTTGATATTACAGCACGAGAAAAAAGGAAATATTTAAATTAAAAGCGCACGAGGTTAAATACAATAAAAAGCGCACAGGCAAAAACAACCGTTCACTTCGCTTTTCCCGAATCTGTTTAATTGTTTGGAGAGGTAGTTGATTACGCGCGCGCTGTGTTTAACCTTGAATAAAATGTTACCTTATAATTCTTTTTCAATTAGCCTTTGAACCCATTTTTTAGCGGTTAAACATCATAAGTAGAATATTTAATTATTTTAGAGACAAGATGTAAATTAATTTCGAGATTATTGTAATGTTTACTTCAATGAAGCCTTCAGCCTGTTCGTCCCGCGCGATGTTCGTTTATGTGATTTGAAATTATAACAGAGTTTTTGATTGCTCCGCGTTATTTTATAACATAGTGTTGACAGTTTGGTATACGGTATAGTTCTAAGCTCCATTATGAGTATAACTCATATATGAGATCATTATTTATAAGATAATTTTTACCCTTGTGCAAACTGTACATTACGTAATTTTCTTCTTGAGCAAACATAAGAATTTTAGTTGTATGAAATATATATTACAATCTGACTTTCGTGTATTACTAATAACCGATGATCTTCATGAATGAAAAAACAAGTACTAATTATAAAAACACATTTTATGAACTTAATCGTAACATAATACAAATAATATCTTCTTTATGATTTCTTTCCAAGTAACAAATTACGAAACTCACTGTTACTTTTCGATGTGTTTGTAGCAGGATCTTCAGCCTTTTTTTGTTTACTTAATACAGATGTAGGAACAAAAGAAAATGCCAATGTGCCGGGCCTTCTTTCCGCGGGTCGACTTATTGGTTGATCTTTAATTTGACCCTTTAATTCAGACTTTGAATAGATTTTTGATGTGGTAGGTTCACTATGATCGGTTGCATTCTTATTTTTATACTTTGAAAACACATCTTTTTTATCTCCTCTTTTTGAAGGTGGAGCGCTAATTGCAACGCTTAGCACATTTTTTCCATCTATATTTTTCTGATCGATTTCTTTAATCGCTTCCAATGGGTCTGTTTCATTATTAAACTCTATGTAAGCAATGCCTTTTGATTGACCGCTCCTTTGGAAGATTAATCTCACCGATTTTGGATTAAAAGGCTTAAAAAGAAGGTCTACATCTTCTTGCGTGTAGCTGAATGGTAAGCCTTTCACGAACAACTTATTTTTTTCTTCCGTTTCAGAATATTTAAATGTTTTGTCACGTTCTCTTCCATCAACCTTAAGAAAAAATATAACAAATAATGTGTAATTATTTTCTTTGTAAGAAGTAATGCTTAAAATACTCAGAAAATGATCAAACTCACTTTACATTCAGATATAAACATAGGCCTTCCATCTATCGATTCTCTATCCCTTTTAAGCGTTGCAGTTGCTTCGTCAGCTGTTTTGAATTGAATATATCCAAAACAACGTGATTTGCCATCTTGATCATGTATCAAAGTTATATTAGCTTTAGAAAAGATTTCTTGAAGTTGATCTTCCGTCACAAGAGGGCTCAAATTACTTACGAATATGGCTTTTGTAGGATCTAAATCTTTGGGAGCTGATCTAGGTTTACGTGACCATTTTGCTGGAGGTGCCGAATCAAATTTTGGTCTCTTGGATGAGTGAGTAAACGAATCTTGGTTAGATCTTTTCATGTTACCTTAAATACAAATTGTACCTGTATAGGCAAAACATATCTGAAACTACGCCTATAATAATTAATTAATTAATGTTATTACGTATAGAGTTAAGTTAAACCGTACGATTAAAGATTTCAGATATAACAGTCATCAAAGACAGTAAACAAAGTTAAAAAACAATAAATGAGGTCAGCATTGGACGGCATGGCCATCTAAACTCATGAAACTTGATTTAAAGTAAAAACTAAGTTATACATTTAGTTTAGAAATGATTGCACAAGCACGTACTGAAAATTAAGTAAGGTAAATGTGACCTTATTTAAATCAATGGTTCTCGAAGTGGGGCGTGGTTCTCGAAGAGTACCGCAAGTACGCCACAAGAGCGCCACGAATTTATTATTGGTATCTTATTACAATTCTATGTTTTTGATGTTTCAATTTGATTTACTTACACAGATTTACTTCAATGGTATATTATTTCATTAATTAATCTTATATCTTGGGATTGCACGTCGCCAAGATTTGTAGCGTGTTCTACTAACCATGGCTGGCAGGCACGCTTGATGACTCGCAACATGGTGGATTTTCCCACTCTATTATAACTTACGGCGCAATCTGTCTTTTCTACTAACTTTGCTACGTCGCCACTTGTCGTAATGACTCGGTAAGTGGCGACACGTAAGTGCTAGAAAAAAACGAACCAGTTACTAGTCTTCTTCGTTCTTCGTTCCGTGCGGGAAGAACTTGAATGTTATAATAAAATATTGAAGTTAATTATCTCGTTCAATATCATGAATCAATTTGTCATTAAAAAAGAAAATGTGACGTTATCATAATGATCAGGAAGTAGTTACTTGTAACAAAGCTATCAAATCAATTAGCACTAGTAAATCATCAAAAATTGAGAGCTATGTTAGTGGAGATTTGATATTTTTAACGTTAAGCAACAAAAAGCACTACTGAAACACCAGAAACAGAAAAAATAAGTTCTCGTAAAAATGTTGCATAAAAAACCCGTTTATATCAAGAGAGTTACCTAAAAATAGAATTTAAATGGTGTGGGGATAAATTCATTCTCAAATCTAAATGTATTGTGTGTGGTTTGGTTTTATCAAATGAAGCTAACTGGAACCCAGTAAACTATTGCGACATTTCTCCATAAAACATGATCACTTGTCTAAGACACCTCTTCAATATTTCAAAAATCGGATAAGATTACAAGAAAAAGAAAGTAAAAGTTTTGTAATACAATATACAATTGCTGAACGTTCAAGAGGCTAGCTATTTAGACGCCGAAATAATCGCGAAAGAAATGAAGTCTCATACTGTAGACGAAACCTTGATTCACCCGACCTATACAGCAATTGCGACAACAATTTTAGGTGCTGAAGCAGAAGAAATAAAAAAATGCCTGTGTCAAATGACAATATGAGTAAACGTATTAGTGATCTATCAGTTGATATTGAAAAGTTATAAATAAAATAATCGAATCGAATTTACTTTGCAGCTGTATGAGTCAACTGATATCTGTGGTAAAGAGCAATTACTTGTCTTCACTCAATTTATTAAAGATGATAAAATTTTGGAAGATTTTTTATGCTGCAAGAATGTATAGAATGTATATATGTATAAATCGTGCTCCTTCAATGCTTGGAACTAAAAAAAAAAGATTTTTTTCATATGCTTAAAAAGGAAAATGAAAACATTGTACGTCACTGCTTCATTCATTGTGAATTATTGGTAGCAAAGACAATAGGCCTTGAACTAAAAAGAACATTAGAAGGAATTATTGACATGGTTAATAATATCAAAGAATCGCGTATATTTGCAAAACTATGTGAAGAGATGCAATCTCACAATTACCTTCTTCTTCGCCCCGAAATCAGATGGTTTTCGAAAAAATGATTCTTGGTGTTCCAAACTAGCTTATTTAACAGCCATATTTGATCACCTGAACAGGTTAAACTACAACATGCAAGTTAAACTACAACAGGAAGAAATGAACATATTTTAACATCTGCAGATAAAATTAAAGCGTTTAAAGATAAAATAAAAATGTGGAAGATAAAAGTAAACGCAAATAATGTAGATATGTTTATTCTAGTTACCAAAGGATTTTTTGAAATTCAAATGTTTTTCTAGCAGTGTGAACACTCGTATTGTTATAGTGAAGGATGATCCGACGCTGTGAGTTGTTTTCTCGCAGGTCCGACATGATTTCTGGCAAACAAACGGTTGTGTACCAATCAGCAGTTACCGTCCTTCGATTTTGTAGCTACATGTCCGGATTTTGATACAACAGTTGCGACCATCTTTTTTGACACACTGGGAACCCAATGTTGGTTGGGTTCTCCTCATCTTGAAACATTCAAACACTAAACTGGCGTTTATTCTCGGGTCCATAAGAATAAATCCGAGTTTCGTCATCACTGACGATTCAAGCCCAACACATCATGTAAAATCTTTTGGATTGCGGTCTTAGATATGCACAACTCTTGATCTCCCGGTAAATTACATGACGATCTTCATTAATCATCTCGCGCACAGCGTTAACGTTTTGCTGGCTGACCGTTGATTTTGGTGGATCTGGCCTACGATCATCGCTGAGATTTGTACGTCCACATTTGAATTCAGAGTACAAGCGAGAAATTGACGATTGGTGTGGTGCTAACATTGTTGTTGCCATAAACTTCTTCGAAAGATGTAAAAAATTATCGCTCGGAAATGCTCTCAATTCAATTCCATGTTTCTGAACGCCTTACTAACCTAAAAATTTACTGTGACAACCACTTGTTGTATTTTCACGAAATTTTCAGTACGTGTCAATGGAATGTTGAGGTTAATTTCGGGGACCATATGTTTTCTTACTTGCGACGTCTACATGGCTATGTGTAAAATTAAAATGACATCTCTCGTACGAAACGATGGTCCGTTGAGATTGAAGCATTCAGAAATGAGTCTGAATTCATTTTGGATAACAATTATGAAGGAATATCCCAATATAGGGTTCAAAACACTTAATATTTTATTGCAGTTATCCACATCGTATCACTGCGAAATAGGATTCTCTGCACTCGTAAACATTTAAAGAAAGAATAAAGACTAAAAGTCCTTGAAAATGAGCACGACTTTTAACAATACGATCTAATATCAACGAAATATGCAAACACCATAATGCAGGCGCATATGATCCTGATCACTGATCAAAATAAAAACACTGTGTTAATTCTACTGGATTTTTCAAAGGCTTTTGATTCTGTAAATCACAATATTCTTTTGAGTGTACTGCACTTTATTGGTCTTAGTGAATCATCAGTAGTTTTTTAAATCTTATTTATTCAAAAGATGTTAAACGGTACAAATAGATAATAGTTTGTCTGAACAGCTGTGCGTGAATGAGGAAATCACGGTAATTTAAGGGTCAATTCTGGATCCAATATTATATACTATTTATACTAGCAATCTTCCCAAGGTCGTAAATTACTGTAAAAATACAATGTTATGCAGGTGATACCCAAATCTATGTCATTTTCTAATGATGAAGTAGCAGGCATGCACTAACATTAATCATGATTTAGAATGGATTCTTAAATATTCTAATGCACATGCATTATACTTAATCCGGTAAAAACAAAGGTAATTTTCTTTTCTAAAAATAAGTATCGCCAATTATTAACATCTCAAGTAAAGCTGATAATGCGAGGCCATGTATTGCCATTAGTGAATGAGGCTAAAAGCTTAGGATTAGTAATAAATAAGGATTTACGCTTTAAAACCTATGTAAATAAATGCTGCCAAAAAGCAATCTATAGATTAAAATTACTCTATAACGCCAGAAATTTTTTGAGCGAGCAAGCGAAACTAATGTTATGTCAGTCACTTGTACTTTCAATATTCAATTATTCCGATCTAGTATATGGTCCGTGTCCGTGACACAAATTACGAATATAAAATTCATAAAATACAAAACTGCTGAATAAGATATGTATATGGGCTTCATAAATTTGATCATGTAAGCCAAAAAAGAAGGGATGCTAACCGGTCCACAATGAAAGTGGTACGAATTCATTATGAATTGATTTTCTACTTCAAAATAATGCTAAATAAATCTCCAGCAATTTTATTCAATATATTAGATTTAAAGGCACCATCACTCCGCATGTACATAGGACATCAATATTTTGGCGATCATATTCCTATAATATTGCCAAGAAATGGAACTCTTTACCAAATAGCTAGAAAACCCTATCTCTATCACTCTTTAGAGGGCGTACTTTGGAATATTTAAGAGATACTTACGAGATAAATGTAAATGATAATCTATGATTCTGTGACCTCGGGTCGGTAAGGCTTCCCTTCCGCTTCTCTTGTCTGCACCTTCACGCACTGTATGCACGCGCGCACTAATTAAATGTTTAATTTTAATTGAACCACAATATTAATTTTAAATAAATTTATAATTTAAGATTTTGGTAACTCAATTCTTTCCGGTAGTTTTGGGTTTAGTTGAAAAACAGTAATGTACTTGTACTAACTGAATCTATGCCCAACGATTTCGACTCAATAATTGAACAGTGTATTATAGTGTATTTTTCTAAAAGTATTGTTTATTTAATTATACTAATTACTCACTTTGTACTTTCCTTTACTCTTTCGGAATAAAGACGTTTATTATTATTATTATATGTCACATTAAGTTCACATTTTATTACCAGATACCATTATAAAAACTTTTGTTCTGAATGTTTTTCCTTGTTTGGAAATAAATTTACTTACTTTAAAAAACTGTTATTTTAATAACTTTTCATCCTTTATATCTTTACTACTGTAAAAACGCAAAAAATAATTACTAGGGATACCATGACTTGTTTAATAATTTCAGTGTGCCACCAGACAAAAAAGTTTGAGAACCATTGATCTAAATCAATATATTGGTATGCGTCCACTGATTCATGTAGTCTAGATCTGAAATCGCTGATGACAACGCCTGGAAGGTACTAGTACTAGCCAACCAGGTTCTTAACTGCGAAACCCTCTAGCAGCGCGAGTACGATAAGGAGCGTAAAGTTTGCCCTGACTGGCGGGCAAACTGGTCTAGACCTTAAATAGAAAGCGAGTGAGCCTTTTCTCAGATTAGGGCTAGGACGTAAGGTCTATGCAACTGGTAGAGCCGACAACATCAGGTCATCTTACTGAAGTCATGTGAAAACTGGTACCGGTAAGGTTTGGGACCCACCAAAGCCCTCGAGAGGTTTTGCCCCCGAAAGTACATACCTTACACCGAAAAGTTTAATTTTATAAGCTTCCTAGTTTATCTAAATTACATTCTGGATACTTTGAAGAAAAAGTAACAATTTCATAACTGATACTTTGTTCATTTATTAACTGAAAAAAAATCATTGTTTAGAAAAGTTCCCTAATGTTCAAGTAATAGTACGACAGCTGTTTATTTAATATTTAAGTTGCTTAAAAGGCACCATCAATAATAAGTAAACTTTCAAAATAAACGTCAGATATTTAATGTAACCTGAAAATTAAATTGCTTTTAATTGTGAATAGCCTTATCTAAAAGTAATTTCAGGTTACATTAAAGATCTCACGATTATTTTGACATGTGGCGCCCTCTACATACGTGTATAGAAAACAAAAAAACAACTTACGTCTACTTGGATTGTTAACTAGAATTAGAAAATTATAATAAAGGAATTTATTTCTCAGTGAGTGTTTGAGATTATTGTATTTTATTTTTTAACTAACACTTTTATTTTCGATAAGTAGACTGTGTTTTTATGAGACGAAAAACGATATATGTGGATATGCGAAAATGTTCTATATTATTTACCATGAGAGCTTGCGTGATACCATGAGACTGGATACCATGAGAGCTTGCGAAAGAATGGTTTTTCCTTAGCGTAGGAAGATTCCATTAAACTGCATGATGCAACAAACGCTGGGCCAATCGAAATGCAATGTTTAAAAAACCGAAATTTGCGCGAACGTCTTGTTAAGGGGTGTGAGAATTTAAATATTTGAATATTGAATTACATCTAACAGTGAGAGTATAAATAAAGAGTAAAATAAACGAAATATCCTTTCGTCGAAATATTGAAAGTAAAACGGAAAAGCTAAATAATAGACTTTCTGGTAAAATTTAAGCTTTAAATTAATATCAAACGAAAAAGCAAATCATCCTGAACAAATTCATATTAAGAAAACAAATCCCAAAAATCTTGAACATTGAGTTTACTCAGTGATTACAGCGGCAAGTTTTTAGAGCCGGCAAATTTCTAATACCTGTATAATATTAAGTTATTTTTTCGATAAAAATAATACCAAGTATAAATTAATGTATATAAAAAGGTGGCAATTTGTTCAGTATTTATAGCAGCACAGTAGTTAAATCCGGCACTGAGTTTACTCTAATAATAAATTGACGATTATATACCTTGCTCATAATTTTGAAAAAGACTAAAATTTTTGCAAATATATTACCTTTTTCATCAAATTCCAGTAGTCTTTTCTTTATAAATTTATGCTGCATTTGAACTGGTAGTATTTTAGTAGAAAGACGTTCCGTATGCTTTTTTATAGTTTCGCAACATTTTGTAACATCTTCGATTGTTCCTCGTTCACGTTCAAATAATAACCATTCGTCAGATAAAAACTGCCAATCTGTGACTGTATTTAGAGCTTTTTTAAACGAAGCTCGTAATATTGACGTTGTACCATGTGAACGTTCAAAACTTAAATATTCCATCCAATGAATTGCTATTTTATTAAAATTGTGATCCGAAAGCATTTCCTTCCATAACTCTCTACATTTTTCAACTTGTTCAGATTTCATCAGGAGTCTAGAATGCCAACGTCGAATTTTGTAAGTTGTATCAATTTGTAACATTTGTTCTTCGGCCTAGAATGTTTACACGCAAATTCAATCAACTATTAATAATTGATTAGGGTAACAAAGATAAACATTAATATTTTGGAGTCTTTACTCAACTTACTGGAGAATGCCTTAAAAGTTATAGCGGAGTAAATTATTAAACATTACACGTAGGCAAATTTATTAAATATAATTTTTAAAACCAAAAGTCAGTGCGCTTGAAAAGCAAACTCATTCATTTTGAATAAATCAAAAGTGATAATTTCTTAATGACCATTTTATAATATCTTTTTAGATCTCTTTTGAAATGGATTAGGAAAACAATATAAAGAAGACAAAGATTTCATCATAATACAAGATTTCAGATTATACAAAAAGGCAAAGATTATGTGGAAATCAAACTACATAACAACATATTTAGTTGCAAGTCAAGCCATTTCCATCAAAATGCTGTTTCTAATTTACTAACAGTACAATGTCAAAAATGCACCTCATTATGAGCTAGTGCCTGTAGCTTAATGTCAGTTCGTTGAAAAAACTTTATACTTACACATACCTGACAAGGAGCAATAAATCCGAACTAGTGCTCGTCGTGCGTTAGTTTATTGAAATTGCAAAACTAAAGTTCACATAATTAAGTGCAAAGTTAGGCCAATGTGAACAAATATGCCAAGTTCTGCCAAAATGTGTACCAGATGACATCAATATACCAACTTAAAGTATCTTTCATTACCATCAGCTATTGTGCATTTGACCACATTTCATTAAAATCGGTTCAATTGTTCAATGCAAATTCTTGAAGATACACGTACAAAATTTTTCAACACCGACTTTTTTTAGAAACAAGGACCTTACTATACACAAAACGTACTATCAATTAAAATTTTGAGGGGTCTAAGAATGGCTTTTAAGTAAAAATTATTGAAGAACTGTGGGGATTCGGTAAGATTTGTTACTAGTTAATAGTGAATATTTACATGGCGTCCTTATTATAGGTATTTTTTAAACTATATCGTTTTACTAAAATTACAAAAAGAAAACGCAATGTAATGGCAAGTAGTAACCTGTTCAAATAATTTGTTTAATTTCTCATTGTCTTTGTGATTACGTCCAGCATATTCCAAATAAGTTAACCATAATTCAATATCTGATGGCATGCATTCCATGGCTTGCTCAAAACATTGCCGAACATCGTCTTGAGAACTTTTAGTGGTTTCTAATAAACGCAATCTATGTACCCACAAATCTCTGCTCCAAGTAACATTTCTTATAGCTTTTAAACTAATCTTTAGCGCTAATTCGTTGAATTTAGACGCATAATTACAATATTCCAACCATATATCGGAATTAAGACATAATTTTTCCACACCTCTCTCGTACAAACATAAAATAGTTGAGGGATCTTCCACCTTTTTAATATAATCTCTAAAGATATCTAAAGATTCCATGTCGTCCTCCACAGAATAGAGCTTTTTTTCAAATTCCTCATACAGGTCTGATAGTTTCAATGCATTTTTATATTTCCATTCAACTGATTTTTTATCTAAACCATTATTGGGAAACAGATTAATGAATTCTTCAAATTCTATATACAAAGCTTTGTTATTTTGTAAAGGTACCGATAATTGTCGTTTAAATAGGTTAAATACTTTTTGGACTTGATCGTTGTATGATTCGGATTCACTTTCGAGCAAAGATAATTGGGCTAATTCGTATTCACGCCACGTATCCCACAGGAGAGTACCATCTACAAAATGGAGACCACCTGCATTGATAGCTCTTTCAAATAAGTCGCGCATTTCTGTCAAATTGCAAACACCAATTGCGAATTGAAGGTACTCTAACCATAATTTTATTGCTGAAAATAAATTTAATTTGAGTTAACTTACTTACACAAGGCCGGAATATTTGTATGTGAAAATTGTGCAGCCCACAAAAACACTACTCTAAAAGAGCTCAAAAAGATACTGTTATATTAATATTCTGTATATCTACAACTAATGACAACCCGAGTCTGGAAATTCATAGAAATACACGTATACTCACATTATAAAATAATATGAATTAAATATAGAGTAGTAAGAAGAGCAAAATAATTCTGAGCACAAAGATGCATAATACATCAACGTCGACCAGACATTTACATCTTATAAACCGTGATAAATATAGAAATAATCTGTTTTACGTTTAAAAGCGGCATATGACGTTTAAAAGCGGCATTGGGGTACCCAAAACACTACAATTGCTAAAAATAAAATCTCTAATTTGAAATTTTCTTGCCCACTATTCATTATGAAATTAAAAATAATATTTGAACTCACATAAATAATCTTCAACAGCTTTATTAAACAAATTCAAAACTATTCGCTTCTCCTCATCACTACTAGCGATCTTTATTTCTACATTAATCCAATCAAGCCATAAGTTAGCAGTCAGCGGAAATAATTTAGAAAATCTCTCATAAGACGATCTTAGTAATTCAAGATCTCCTTGTTTGTTATATAAAGCAACTAACTCAAGATGAGCATTGTATGCATACTTATTACCCGTCAAGTCAGTTTCTAATTGATTAATTCTAGCATTAAGAGCCTGAAAGTACAGTTGTTATTTAGATAACTCAATGACTTTATTAGATATGAATAGTTGTACCTACCTCATCTTCTTCGTCACTTATCGATTCTTGATCACTCGTTTCCATTTTCTCTTCATCAGATTCTTTTCCCATATTTAATATCTTGATTACTTGCGATACTTTTATAGAATTTTGATATTCATAAGTTATTGTAACTTGTGAGAGTTTGAAATAAAGTGAACTATCGAATTTGTTGTGGTTAGGTAAGCAAACAATTGATTCGATTGATTCTTAAATTACTTACGGAAGAAACAGTCAGCAAAACGAAACTGGAAATTACGTACTTTGGGGTTGCCACAATACAATCATTTAAAAATCATATAGGTTTTAGAATTTGTTTTTTACAAATACCAGAGTGTATGGTAGTAATAAAAATACTTTGGTAATTTCAATTTACAAAGTTGTTGATATAACACTTATGAGTGAAAAAGAAATGTTTTCAATAATGTGAGTTATGAATCAATTAAAAACATTATTTTTTATACAATATAAATACAGCAACTATTCTTTTACTTTAGTTCACAGTTTTATTGTAGCATAAAAGATTTATGCTTTCGACCGTAGCGGAATACCTCCAAATTTCCAAGTGACATCGTCCAATAGTAAGCTCAGAACATTTCAAATATATTTTCAAATCTCCAAAATCTTTACTAAAATTGTCTATATTTATAGGAAAAATAAATATATTTAATTTTTATGTTTAAAATACATCCGCAAGACAAATTACATTTAAGTTTATGTATTTATTTGTGTTACGAAAGGTCGTAAATCTTA
>WYDF02009166.1:0-13734 GCA_009867245.2 Adranes taylori
ATATCTCCTTCATATTCGTGCGTTAAACTATATTACTATCCTGCTCGCACATACACACGGAAATTACTCTATATATTGTTATAAACTATATACGTGCTTCCAACGACGTAAACTATCATACGCTCTCTCTTTCTTATTCAAAGTATCACATATTCCTTTCTTTGATACGCGCGACGTATTTATTTAGCTGGCATTATATAGTAATATTCACGTTCTTAAATCGGAAGAAATAATTATTTAATTACTCTAAATTAATCTAAATTACACCTGTTAATTATATTTGAACGCATCTTAAGTATAATATTCTTATTATTTATTTATAAATGTGTTGTAAATAATATAATCTTTCATTATAATATGGTACGCCAAAACATTTCAATAATGTTCGCTTATTTGCCTATGCAAGATGACGCGTTTTACGTTTTACGTATAGAGAGACAGACAGTCATATATAGTTTTTGCAGTCTTTTTGTTATAAGGTTGCCAACTCAGGATGAGAAGATCTATTTATTTTATTTAGTCACGGAATGTAAGAAATATTATACTCATAGTAACAGCACTCTGTTACAATGTATTCAAAATTCACATTTGCACAGAAATTTTGGACAGAGTTAATTAATACAGCAGATTATATACTAAACAGCATTTATAAATCTATTTATGTCTGATTATGTCAAAAATGCATATAATTATAGGCCAATTAGTATCAAAGCTGTATCTGAAAAAGTAATAGAGAAGATCCTAAAAGAACAGTTAGATTTACATATGGAAAAAAATCAGTTCGGTTTCAGGTCTGGGGTTATATCTTTGAGAAAATAGATATCTTTGAGAAAAGAAATCTAGCATAATCTATTTTCTTTATTCCTCACGATCGATTGCTAGAAAAATTTCGATTGTGTAATTTTGGTTCGCACGCCGTATATCTTATTCAATCTTGAGAGGCAGCAGGTAATGACGTCCTTAAATGAAGTTTCTTCTGTAAAGAGTTTCACTAACTGGGTGCCTAAAAGAGTTTCACTATCTGGACTATTTCGGTATATGGTCCGATATTATTTATAATATTTCTCAATAATATTTTTAATTTGGATAACATTAATATTTTGAGTTTTGCAGATGGCATCGTCTTATTCGTTAGCTCAGATTAAACAACGGATTTAGTAAATAAGTCTAGCGAGGCACAATTGTAAGTAGAACTTGGTTTATAAATAACAGGTTATGCCTCAATGAAAATAAAACTCAAAAGATGTTATTTACTTTAAGAATTTCTACTAACTTTGAAAATTATGTACCTACTGCTTAATATATGGCTATTTATTCAGATTCAAAACTCACATGGATAACTCATAGTAATGAAGTAGCTAATAAACTTTCCAAGAACGTTTATGTATTACGAAGTATATCAGAATTGGTGTCATGTGATATTCTCAGAATCGCTTACTTTGCATTGATACTCACATATTAGTTACAACCTGGGGACGGTCTAGTCAGTGGTCGCATATATTTTCGGATACGCCGTGCTTTACGTGTATTGCAGGATTGAAGTATAGACAAGATTGTCGGGAATATTTCATAAATCTAAACATTTTGACCTTTCCTTCTTTGTTTATTTTGCAGGGTATAAAATGCATTATGAAGAACATGAGCATGGTTTCAATTTGCATGGCTATAACACTAGGCACAATGATCTAGTTAGACCGCCGTCAATCCGTTTAAGTAAAACAGGAAAACATTCAAATTTATTAAGAATCAGATATTTTGATAAATTTCCATTGGAAATAAGAAATATGCCAATAGAAATTTTCAAAAATGTAGATAAGAAATTTTTCATAGCCAAAAGTTTCTACTCGTCTGAAGAATTGCTTTGCGGTTTAACGTTCTTCAACAATGGCGAGGCTAAAGTTAAATTCAAATTGTAACTAACATCTTAATATTAGTTTCATTATGAAAATAAAATTCAATACTTTATAATGTTAAATCAAAATCTATCAAATAATTCCAAAATTCATTTAATTAATTTCAACATGTGAGTTGTGATTCACATCTAGATTAAGGTCTGATGATGGGAAGATTGTTTTCCCGAAACATGTCAACAACATATCATTTTGATATTGTTCGTATTGAATTTGTCTAGCACCTAAAATTGAATAATTAAAATGGAGTTTTTAGAATACTTCTGAGTTTAATTTATTTCAAATACTTAGCTCCAATACTGGAACAACGTAATTTTCAATTAAGTTAATTTAATTAAATTTTAAAAAGTTTTTTCGGTATTTCGCTAATAATTATATAAGTAAGATATTTATAATACGTAGATTTAGCCTTGCATTAATTGTACTTATTTTTGATAGCCTCTGATGATGTAGAAATATTTTCGAGAGCACTAAGGCAAATTTCTATATTAAATACAGGCGGTAGACGATACACCTTTTATTTTTGATTGAATTGTTTTAAATGATCGTAATTCCAAATAACTAATCATTATTTTATTATTAATAAGATAGATTAGTTATATCGCTTACTTGCATTTGGACACAATCTTTCGCTCGTTACTAGCCTTGTACTTCCATTAAAACCACCTAAAGCAAACAATGTATCATTATATGCTACCAAAGACACGCCAGACCGCGCCGTTAACATGTGAGGAATAAATGACCATTGGTTTGTTGCTGGATCATATACTTCCGCAGAACTCATCACTTCAGATCCATTAAAGCCGCCAACAATATAAATCTAGTATTGAAAAATAAATGTTTCGAAAATCAAATACTAATATTGTTTACAGAATTGCAATTTTGTTGTACCTTATCATCAAGTGTAGCTGCACTAGCATCCGATCGTTGTCTCTGCATAGATTTAATTAATTGCCATTGATTTGTCTTTGGGTCATAACGTTCGGCTGATGCCATACGAATGCGACCATTATATCCGCCCATTGCATAAATCAATCCATTATGACGGACGACGCTAACATAACAACGAGGATAATACATACAAGCACAGTCCTGCCATTTATGGGTTAGTGGATCGAAACAGCGCACTGTATTGAAATGTTCATTACCATCAAAACCACCTGTATAATATAATAATTGATTAAGAATATATATAAAGTAAAAATTAAAAAAAAAACAAAGTTTGGCAGAAGAAAGCGAAATTTTAACAGTAGCTCTTCATAAAAATGAATTCGATCAGAAGAAACAGGAAAAAGAACCGAAACAACAAATTTCTAGGCCTAAAGTGAAAAAATCATGAGTCAAAAATGTCAAGAAAAAAGAAGAAAAGACGGGAAAAGATAGAGCCACTCACTGCATCATTTGCAATGAAAGATTTGAAGAGGGCTGACTTTAGTGTCGATAATATAAAGGGTGGCGTCATGAGGATCGTGCAGCTGTTGAAGTCCAGAATTTAGACTACGAATGTGACAGCTGCGATACAAAACACGACTCAAGCTTTTTAGAAAGTTTCTTGTCTATTTTTTCACATATTATCTTTAAGTATCTTTCCTGCTTATAGGAGGTTTTTCGACGAGACGATACCACGAGGAAATGGTGAAAGAACTCACCCGAAAGAATACCTACGCATGCGACAGAAACATCCCCACAATAGGGTTCCACACCTAAAGAAGAGAAGTCTACTGGTAGAACAAAGAAATCACTACAGGATTTCAGAGGATATTAGAAAAGATTGATTTAGCAGAATGAAATGGAGAGTGCTAAGGAGCAAATGATCTAGGAGACTGCTAAGATTCGATGGAACCAAAAGCAATCTTGGAAGATTCTTTTAAAAGAAATAGATGGCAATTCCTACGGGTACGTTAACAAAAAGGTTGCACCTCATATTACACCCACCAAATAAATGGAGAATAATGTAACATGAACTCCTCACCATTTTTACACACTCAGGACAAGTCACGTATAAAACATTTTTTATTACCCTTGTTAGGTGCTCTTTAATTATTCGTAACAATAATCATACTCTGCTTTCACATAGAAACGGTGTTTATTATCTAAAATGCAATTGTGGTTGCATTTGTATATAGGACAGACTTGTAGATCTTTACAAAAAAGAATTAAAGAGCATTTGGCCAGTTTACGGAATTTGAATCCCAATCCGAATTTTGCTAACCACTTGATGGAGACAAACCTTGATTACAATTTAGAAAAAATTTAAAGCTTTACATGTTTACAGTAACAGCCAGAAACTGAACAACTATAAAAATTAACATGCTTTGTTTCAATATGTCTGTCAAAAAAGGTGACATGTATTTTTTATTAGATATGCTGAAGTTTTCCATCAATTCTCAAAGAAAATTAAGAAATCTGACAATATCGCTTGCTTATATCAATTAATTTTATACTTTGTTTAACTTTCATATACAAAGAAATGAAGAATATGATTTGAATACCAATCATATAAATTAAACCATTTAGAGTGCAAATTCCATGATAAGCTCTCGGAATTGAATCACTATCTTGCGATAGAAGCCATCTATCGGCGCGTATATCATAGACTTCTATAAAATTTGTTGGACTACCCGCTGTCCAACCACCAATTGCGAAGAGAATATCGTAAGGCACGCGAGGCCTGAGTAACGGATGATTTACAGCATCCACTTCCGTTGAAGTACTTTCGATTAAATCGAATGCGTTGCTTATCAGTTGTCGGCAATGCTGAAAGTCAAGTTGATTATATAAATATTTCCTAATATTTAATCTATCTGTTTTAACAATATATAATATTCTAAAGGGTAGTAGTCAATTAATATATTTGGTAGAACCGCTGCCGATATCCTAGGCTAGCGTGAACTATCCGAGGTAGTCGTAACTGGGGCTAAAATAGGTAGCGATGAATTGGGTTTAAAGAAATGGTGGTACTAGTAGTTACGATCAGCTTCGATAAATGGCGCTAAAGTGGAAAATTAATAGTTTTGTATAGTTGTATATTTTGCCGTAAGATGGAGCTATGATAACTGTAATTTTAATAATACCAATAATAATAACATAACAAATTTATTAATGTTTTAATGTATGTTTTTTGTTTTACTATATGTATGTAGACTATTAACCCCCGAGTAGCCTAATGGTTAAGCGTCGGATTTCTAATCGAGCAACAAGGGTTCAAATCACAAGATGCTTTAAAACATTAATAAATTTGTTATATTATTAGTATTATTATTAAGATTACAGTCATCGTAGAACCATCTTACGGCAAAATATCCAAGTATATAACAGTGTCAATTCTCCACTTTAATGCCATCTGTCAATGCGGATCGTAAATACTAGTACAACGAGTCCTTTAACCCAACTCAAGGCTACCAGTTACGACCACCTCCAATAGATCTCGCTAGCCTTTATTAAGAAATTTCGCAGTACGTTTAAGGCACGTAATAATGCCAGTATTCCGCAGTACGTAGCAAAAGTTCCGTAATAGTATTTCGTAGTACCTAATAAAGCCCCTTGTATTTTAAAAATTTGGTGGCTAATATCTTCTTGAATTGTTCAATTGTCTCATGAATAATGTAATCTTGCTAAAACCATATCTCAGTTGCATCCAAGATTTATAACAGATTCTTTATATCTGATGGGCTATATTCATTTTCTATAACATAAATACTCAGACTTGAAGCTCTAGATATTTATTTTCTCCAACTGGGCTGATTTTTCTAAATACCGCCCATTGTACTAGTAAGCTAAATGTTTGTATATGGTGAATATGTAATCGCAATAAAACATTTATTTCGAAGCGGCAAGCATTAATCTTTTCTGTTCAGATGCTTGCCACTGGCTCTACACGCGCTCATTAAATGACTTACAAATTTATTTTGGATTTTAATTATAATCCAAAAGTGGTTAGGACGTCTTCTTTCCATTATTTTTAAAAAGAACAAAGAGAAAATTTTAACGAATTAAGTATGAAAAGTATATTTGATGTTTGATGTAAATGATCTTTGGAAAGTTAATGATGAACGATCCAGCCGGTGTGTGAATCGGAGATATTATGTTGTCGGATAAAATGAAGGGACTGCGAAGATATTTGGCTTTGGCGATGTCGACGTCGTTGGTGTCATTGTCGGAAGCGATGTGATTAGTGACCCGTTGATGAGGTGATTCGCATATGTCGTTGAAACGTGATGAAATTGATTCGTGATGAGATCGATTCGTGATGAGATTGATTTGTGATGAGGTATTCTCGGAACATTTGACGGTTGGATCCTTGATCCTGGCTTCTTCCCTTTGATGTCCCCTTGAAGACACGGCCTTCTCCAAAATGTTTGAAGACACAGTTAGTGGACGTGGAAGAAAATGAGAAAATGAGTGATATAGAAGAAAATGAGTGATATAAAAAATCGAAATATGTTGAAAAAATGTAGTGGTGCTTTATTTGATGCATAGCGTAATTCATAACTGATGTACGTTGATTTAATTTGGATAGTTGATTAACTTGATTGACTTTAAAATTAAATTTTAATAAGATAAGTAACTTGATGCTTTGCACTTACTTGAATAAACCCTCCTTTATACTGCTCGCTATGTCGGGTTTGAACGTTCAAAGAGAATTATAGTGATTGTAACGTGTGAATTTAGCCCACTCAAAGACAATCAGAAAAAGTTCTAAATGCGTCTCTTTAACGCTAGCTTGGGGGTTCCTTTAATACGGAACTAGCTGAGAAGAAACAACTTTGAGCACTAAGTTTCAGCGGCGGCACTTATCGTGTAGCTGGCGGCACTTGGAAGAAATTTCCGCCAAAATCTTTAGGAAGCGAAAAATTTCTACCAATAAGAACCATTATCTTATACGTTAAGAATATTTAAGAACAATTTCGCATTACATTTCGGCCGAAATTTTACGGTATCATAAGATGTTATCCAATCGGATTGAAGCCCATGCAGCACGCCATGCAAAAACTGGCGAATCAAAAACAGTCGCGGCAATTTTACATGGACAGCGTTCAGAAATCGCAACGCTCCTTTCAAGTAAGTAGGAAAATCCGGCTAGATGAGAGTAACGAACGCAAACATTATTGAACTTATTATGAACATTCGTTGGGAACAAGATAGCATCAAATCTGTGGGCAGACGAAGGCAATGAACGCAAAATTTGCTGAACCCATTTAGAATTGTTTATTGGAAATTTAATGTCGTAAACCTCTCGGTCAGACGAAGTCAACAAAAGCAGAATTTATTAAACCCATTAATAAATGCCCGTGAGAGCTAAGAAGCCAAAAAATGAAAACATTATGAAAACAAAAAGGAATCTCTCTCCTCGAAACAGTCGTTTAATATACATATACATATACATCGCATAACTTCTCTTTGTTTAAATTATATTTATTAATTATCAATTCTTGATTTATTTCTTTAGCTAGTTTTTAGTGAATTAATTGACTGATGATTATTTGATTGATCACGTAACTTGCGAATCATCAGTGTAAAATTTTCCTATGTTTGTTTACAATGGGTTTACAACTGACAAACGAAAGTGGTGATCCTTTTACAAATGAATGATATTAGGATAAAATCACGTTAAATATGCACAATGGAAGTTCCTACACCCATTCACGTAATTTCTCGGAAAGAGGCAACTGGAAAGAACAGTAGAAAACTGAAATTCTGGAATGGCCTATTTAGTAGTAAAGGCAAGGGTGTGTATTAGTAGGTGATATTAGTATGATGTATTAGTAGGTGATGAAAGGATGTGGTCTCTTGTATATGCGGATGATGTAGTAGTAGAAATGGAATGCAGGAAGTCATGAAGAGGGTAAACAAGTATATAGTTAAAAGAGGGTTAGAAGTTAATGTGGTTAAATCCAAAGTATGATGTGTAAGAAAGGTAGGAGGGGCACTCAAAAAGACGTGTTTTTAATGAATGGAAAAATAATTTAAAATGTTAAGGATATGAAATATTTAGGGTATGTGTTAGGCAGGAACCGATCGGAGAATTAGCATGTCAGGATGATAGCAGGAAAATTGAGATAGCAGCGGAAAGAATTGGGTATGTATGGAAGCAGAAGTTTGAAGATTCAGTAAGTATGAGGATGATGATTTGTTGAAAGTAAATGTCAGAAATATTATGTTGTATGGCACGGAAGTTTGGGTGGTGAAAGAAAGAAAATTGATGGAAGAAACGCTAATGAAAGATATGAAGAGAATGGTAGGAGTAGAGAAATTGAAGCCGAGTGAGATAGTGTTACAAGAACTGAATGAAGGAAAGTGTTGGGTGTATGGAGTGAAGAAGATGGTAATCTAGGAAAGTAAAGTGATGGAGGATGGTAATGAGAGAATTGTTAAAAGAATATATGAGACAGCAATGGTGTGTAAGAGGACAGAAGAGAATAAATGGTTGAGAGACAGAAGAAGCTTATATGAGAGGTGTGGATGGCCTGTGTGCGAGTGGTTTGACCAAAATGAGTGGACTTTCAAAATGTAAGATGGAGATTGAACAGAAGTTGAAAGATGTAGAAATGCAGGTGAGGTATGACAGAATTAGAATAAATAGATATAACAGGAATTTTGATGGTGGAAGGGATGATGCCGGAATCGGGGATGAGATCGGGGATGAGAATGAGCGATAAGAGAATAATAACTATATTCAGGTGTGGTACAGAGGAGATAGTAAATAAGTATTGGAAGAATTAGGAGTATAGAAGATGTAGAGTGTATGGAATTGAGGATGAAATATGGGAGCACTGGGTGAATCCATGTAAAAGAATGGAATGGCCGGAGAAACAAAGATTGGAGGTTGAGAATTGAAAAAAATGTATGGATCAGGGGTAAAGAATACGGGAACAATGAATAAGATTATGGGAAAGATTAGAAAGAGGGAAGGATAGGATTAAGGGAAAAAAGACAGGGTGGAGCTATAATGTAGAAATGGGAAAGGAATATGAGGAATATAATAAAAAGGGATGTATAGAAGGAGTGCTAGAATAGCAAAGGAACGTGAGAGAGTATGGAAAAGGAGAATGAGAATGGATAGAGAACAGTGGAGAGATGTATGAAAGGAGGGGAGAGGTACTTCAAGTGAAGGAAGATTAGGGTTTTATCAAAAAAAATTATATTGTTCTTTTTCTTTATATATATAGAAACGTATATTAAATGTAATTTGTATGCCAATAAAGGTTAATTATTAGTAAAGAACGAAGTAAATATTCTTTCAACATTTATTAAATTACAATACCATTATCTGACTAGATATAGTTCTCCTATATATAGTTCTCTAAAGTTAGAAATGTTTTATCTTAATCTAGGTGACTCTGGAGATTTTCAAACTTATTATAAGCTTATTTAGGGAAATATTAAATTCAGACTCATCATGTGAGGAATCAAATTTAATTCAGCAAATTTAATAAACGCATTTTAGAATTGTATAAGATTACAAAGTTTTAGTTTTTCATTTTTTATGCGACACGAGATATTTAAGTGGTTTATCATTTGTTTTGTTTCTAAAATATATTCTTACCTCATTTTCTTTTATTAAAGGCCATTGCATTACTTTGAATGTCATAAATTCAACAGTTAAGTTGCCCAAACGTATACAATTCATTAGATTGAATATATGTAATTTTCTATTGCCTGGATCGTAATCAATCCATTTTTGAACAGCTTCAAAAACAGTTTCTTCACTGGAATTAAATGACATATTTTATTGTCCTATATAATTTTACTTTCCAAAAATTAATCTGTTAGATTCAAAGATGTAATATTTTAAAGACAAGAACGAGCGCATATTCAAACTTCCTTTCTGGGTAAAGTACATAAGCTTATTTAATTGTATGTTAGATATTGTTTGAATATTATTTATACTAATTAAACCAGTGATTATAAAAAGTATTAAAAAGTTACAATATGTATTATACATGACACTATCTCCGATTGGGATTTTCAAAAAACAATTACTTTGTCGCATTTCGAAATTAGATAGAAATATTATATTCTTGTACAAAAATAAATACCTATTAAGAAAACAAAATAAATCGGGCATTTAATGGGTTAATAAAATTCTTAAAAGAAGATCTCGAGTAAACGCTATAAATGTATCAGAAAAGATTAACAAATAAAAATGTCTAGAAAGTTATATCGTTCTGTAAGTAATTACCTTTTA
Organism: Adranes taylori; assembly: GCA_009867245.2. Classification (NCBI taxonomy): domain Eukaryota; kingdom Metazoa; phylum Arthropoda; class Insecta; order Coleoptera; family Staphylinidae; genus Adranes; species Adranes taylori. Next base: position 10,099 of record WYDF02009166.1, read on the forward strand.
ACATTCAGCTCATCGTCACTTAAAATATCAATAACGTCTTCTACTGGAAGCAATTCAAATTCATTGCTCACACGCACCAATAGCGGCAAATTATAGCGAACAAATTTGCGTCCACGATTTTCCAATTCCTTGCAAAAATATTGTCTCGCGAAGCGTAAAATACTTAAACAATTTTCTGGCTTCAAATGATCTGCGTAATAGATTTTAAATTGATGATATAATTAAGTCGTTACATCAGGTGCTGGATGTTTCCAGTGGATCTCTTTGAAACTAATGACTAACTTAGCCTTAGGCAACAATGACTTATTGACTGATTATCCTACTGAGTTTTGTTAAAGTAATTGAACTCATTATCTTGATTTTGGTGATATTTACTTACAGCACAAGTGCCCTCGCTAGTTTCTAATTTAAAGAAATAATATAAGGTACAGGCAAAAATTTATTTATTTAATTTCAGTATTTTTATTTATTAGATAGGTTTCCCCATCTCTCCACAGAAAGACCCCAACGCATTCACCATTTCGATTACATATTTGATATAATGTAGCAAAATATTGGTGAATGTTTCGGGATCGTTGCTCCGACACTTTTGCTCCGTAATTCAGGCCGATTCAAGGACAATTTTAACTCAATTTGCTCAGTTCACAGGCCGTCTAGACCAGTGATGACGTCACACTCTAGTGCTTTTAGCGCGAAATTGAAATGTTGATTGGGCAGACGTCGGGTACCAGCACCGGGCTTCTTAGAAGCTCATCATTCGGAGATCTTCGTATATCACCGTACTAATAAGAATGTAAACAAACATTTTGAGACCGTTTCTTGAGGTTCTGTTTTTATTTTAGAAATGTAAATATTGATAAAATATAAATGTTGTGGTTATGTTATCATTATTATTATTACGTACGTTTAATAGTGTACGTATGTTCAATCTACGTTTATCTTCACAATTGGTATCGGATTGAATCCTGAGGACCATCGGAATCAATTGAATTCTGCTTTCAATCAGGATTGAATCCTGATCAAAATGAAGTGCAACAGGGACAAAAAAAATTATAGCTGCCTAAACTTCAGCTAGTGTCAAGCTATATGCATAATTGCAAGGGATTTGTAACCGTTTGAACAAATTCAAATGCAAAAAAGGGCAAAGAATTTATAGATGCTAAAAATGCTACTAGTGACAAGCTACACATACAAAGGCAAGGCAGTGAAACATTTTGAATAAAATCAAGTGCAAAAAGATAAAACGAATTTATAGCTGCAAAAATTGCTGCCAGTGACAAGCTATATACACAGTGGCAAGGTATATGGAATATTTCGGACAAAATCAAGTGCAAGCGAAACAAAAGGACTTTACAGCTTCTAATAATGCTGCGAGTAACAAGCTGTTTGCACAACGGCATCGCAAGTGATACATTTTCGAACAAAATCAAGTGTAAAAAGACAAAATGAATTTACACCTGCTAAAAATGCAGCCAGTGTCAAGCTATATACACAATGGCAAGGCAATTGGAGTATTTTGAAAAAAGTCAAATGCAAAAAAAGGTAGTGAACAAGGTAGTTAAACATTTTGAACAAAATCAAGTGCAAAAATGAACATATAGTTGCAAAAATTGCTGCCAGTGACAAGCTATCTACAAAATGGCATCAGAAGTGACACATTTTCGAACAAAATCGAGTGTAAAAAGATAAAATGAATTTATACCTGCTAAAAATGTAGCGAGTGTCAAGCTATTTACACACTAGCAAGGGCTTGAAATATTTCAAACAAAATCAAGCGCGAAAAGTGAAAATAATTTGTAGCTGCTGAAAATGATATCACTAACAAGCTATACGAACAAAGGCAAGGGAGTAGAACATTTTGAACAAAGTCAAGTGCAAGAAGCAAAAAGAATTTATAGCTGCAAAACTTGTTGCCAGTGACAACCTATATACACAATGGCAAGGGAAATTGAACACCTCGAACAAAATCAAATGCAAAAGAACACAAATAGTATGTATCTGCTAAAAAGGCTGCCAGTAACAAGCTATATGCATAATAGCATATGGAGTGAAATATTTTCGAACAAAATCTAGTGTAAAAAGAAATTATAACTGCTAAAAATGTAGCCGGTGTCAAGCTACATTTTTAGGGATTGAAATATACACTGGCAAAGGGATTGAAATATTTCGAATAAAATCAAGCACAAAAAAGGATTTGTAGCTGCTAAAAGAGCTGTCATTGACAAGATATATACACAATGGCAAGGGAATTGGAACATTTCGGACCAAATCAAGTGCAAACGAGACAGAAAGGCTTTATAGTTGCTAATAATGCTGCGAGTAACAAGCTGTATGCACAATGGCATCGCAAGTGATAGATTTTCGAACAAAATCAAGTGTAAAAAGACAAAATGAATTTACACATGCATAAAAAGGAGCCAATGACAAACTATATACACAATGGCAAGAGAAGTAGAACATTTTGGACAAAAAGAAGTGCGAAAAATACAAAAATAGTTTGTAGCTTCTAATAATGCTGTGAGTGACAAGCTGTATGCACAATGGCATCGGAAATACACCATTTTCGAACAAAATTGAGTGTCAGAAAACAAAATTTATTTATATCTGCTAAAAATGTAGCCAGTGTCAAGCAATTTGCACACTAGCAAGGGGATTTAAAAAAGGCAGAAAGATTTATAGCTGATAAAAAGACTACTACTGACAAGCTATACGTACAAAGGTAAGGGAGTAGAACATGTTCAACAAAATTAATTGCAAAAAGACAAAAATAATTTATAGCTGCAAAAATTGTTATCAATGACAAGCTATATACACAATGACAAGGTACATGGAACACTTCAAACAAAATCATGTGCAAAAAAGTCATAAATAATGTCTATCTCCTAATAAAAAAGGCTGCCAGTAAGAAGGCACTATATGCACAATGACATGAGTGAAACATTTTTGAACAAAATCGAGTTTAAAAAGAGAAAATGAATTGATATTTGCTAAGAATGTAGCCAGTGTCAAGCTATTTGCATACTGGCAAGGAGATTGAAATATTTCGAACAAAATCAAGTGCAAAAAAGGTTAAATGCACTTAGAGCTGCTGAAAATACTACCAGTTACAAGCTATACGTACAAGGCAAGGAAGTGGAACATTTTGAAGAAAATTAAGTGCAAAAAGGCAAAAATAATATATAGCTGCAAAATTGCTGCCAGTGACGAGCTATATACACAATGGCAAGGTATATGGAATATTTCGGACAAAATCAAGTGCAAAAAAACGAAGATAGTGTATAGCGGCTCAAACAGGCTACCAGTAACAAGCTATTTGCATAATGATATGGCGAGTGAAACGTTTCGAAAAAATCGAGTCTAAAAAGAGAAAATAAATCTATACCTGCTAAAAATGTAGCCAGTGTCAAGCTATTTGCTACTGGCAAGGGCATTGAAATATTTCGAACACAATCAAGCGCAAAAAAATGTAAAAAAGATTTACAGCTGCTAAACTGCTACCAGTTACAAGCTATACGTACAAACGCTAGTGAGTGGAGCATTACGAACAGAATCAAGTGTAAAAAGATATTCTTTTATCTTTTTACACTTGATTCTGTTCATAATACTCCACTCACTAGCCTTTGTACGTATAGCTTG
>WYDF02009177.1:0-13733 GCA_009867245.2 Adranes taylori
GGGGGTGGGGGTGGGGGCTAAATATGAATATAAGATAAGATAGGTATCCTAGGATTCTATAATGACAAGTAGCACAGAGATGCGCACCTGTGTTACTGTTGCCGAGTGACTACATCTAAACCTGCTGCACACAGGTTAGAAGTATACTCTAGTAGGAGGTACGGGACAACTAAATTATTACATTCAAAATCTTACTATTATACAGCCATGAGCTGTCACTCAGTTTTCACTATCTTGTACGGGTCGTATGGTGTTATCTACTTATTATTATACAACCCAGTACGGTTTCTCCTTTGTTTCAGTGTTCCAGCACCAGTATCTACACAACCATGTGTGTCAGAGAAAGCTACAGCTTAAACCAACAGTGTACCATGAATGTACATTCCTATTCCTATTTTATATATTACAATAAACAATAATGCGCCATCCTGTAATGTTTAGCAGTAGTGCGCGACTTATGCACACATATACTTACGTACCTCATAGAAGCGTACAAACACACATAACTCAAAGCTGCACCAAGCATGTCGCCCGAAACAAAGAGAGAGAGAGATAGAAGCAACTGCAGCTAGCGAAGCAGCGTACGCTCTACCTTGCACATAGAGGAAGGAGAGAGAAAGATAGAGGCAACGACAGAAAGCCACACAACGCTCGTATTCCCGTGCTCATAGATAGAGAGATGTTGAAAGAAAAATAAATGCAGAACATATATCGCTTTCATTTCGATGATCCTTTCTTTTGCTGATTTGCTCAAAAGAAATTAGTGCCCATCAAAAGGGGATTAAGAGTGATTAATGATTTCCTTGCACGTGTGTGCTCTTAGGCCATCAGCTCTTCAAGTTTTTGCTTATTCGAACACTGAACGAGAAACAAAAAATGGTGTACATATTAGGAGAGAGATATTTTTTGTTCTCTTTTATGGTTTTATGGTTCCTTTAGCTTCGCGGACTTTTTTCTCTCTATGGATTCGAGGATTTCACCTTGACAATATAAAATTTCGAGTAAAAACATTCACCTAACAAGATATTTCGATTATTTGAAAGGACCATACACCATTTTGAACAATTCCCACGTAAAAGCTGACGCCAATATTCCCTTGATTGGTTCGTGTCCGTAGTAGAAGCGGGTTGCAGCTCGTTGTTCGTTTGCATATTAAATCTGATTGGAAAGCTATTATACAATCATAGAATCTTAGAATTTTAGCAGGGATGTGAAGCGATATTGTTCTTTAAAATGCGTAACGTACGAAAGAACGCTTCTCACTGGTAGAAAATTCTCCCATCCTAAAGATTCTAGCAGAAATTTAGTTCTCGTGTAGAGTGAGCATGTCGGACACATCAATCCTTTTAGAATTTTCAAGTAAAGAGTCCCAACAAGTCAAATATTAATTGTTATTAAAATTAATAAAGTCACGAACAGAATTTCTATGCCAGCAAATCACTTATATGTAATTTACTATTGTAATTGTTTGGCTGAATCTTCTGAACCTCTCATAACAACTATCTAATCTTCAACTCTGCTCTCGCATATTCCTATACCATAACCTTACGTGCATCTTCGTCGTCGATGAGAAAACGAGGAAGGCGACGACAAAAGCAGAGCGAAAGCGAAAGAACTTATGAACATATGCCCAGAAATCGTCGTAACTACCAGCGCTCCACAAACGCAAAAACTATTTATGATAGACCCAAAAATGGCCGCCCAGGCGTCATTATAGCGTTTAGAATGAGTTGAGATAAGATCCGGGTGGGATGGTCAGTTCAGCAGAAGAAATAGTCTGCAACTGCTAAGACTTTTTTAACACTACTATATTAAACTAGATGATAACCCATCGTAAAACGACTATAAGTATAATGCATGGACTAAACCCGATATATCTAATTTACCGTTAACTTATTATGGAGCACCTAACAAATATATATATATATATATATATATATATATAAACCTTTTAATATATTTGAACAGCTGAATGTTTTATTGTAAAAGTAGTAAACTCATCATTAAATTCTCATTATAATGCATGGACTAAACCCGATCTCTTCTGCTTTGTTACCTATTAGTAATATATAAAATCGAAAACGTTCTAGACGGACCGACAGACGGGCAAAGCTAGACGTTTATATATAAGTATTAAACGTCTAGCGTTATTTAATTTTATTAATTTCTTCAACCATTAAATCCAATTTAGTTTTTGGTTTTGAGTTGGACATTAAATTCATCTAATTCATTTAGCGAAGGTTTTATATGTCTGGTTTCGTCGTCATTTTCCAATTGCAGTTGGCATAAATTCCAGCATCCAAGAAAATCGCATTTCATCAAAATCGCTTTTAAAATTTTCACTTCTTCGGTTTAAATTTTCACTTTAGAAGAACAATTTTCGCATATATTTGTAGATATCATAAAACGTGAGGTGTTCTATAGTTTGTGTCTAAATAAAAACGTTGGCTTTTTATTAGTAAGCCTTGAGTAAAATTCTGAGATACATAAATAGCACAATATATAATTTTGACAACCTGATCTTCCTCGGTTTTATTTGATCTTCGACCTGATCAAATAAAACCGAATATCTGATTGTCGATAAAAAAATCGGAAGATCTTTGCATTGGAACCAGCACGATAAAAGGATGGTAGGCATACAAATATCTATAAAGGTACAGAACACAAGAAGGAATAACCAAAAGAGCTATTTAAAACCAAGTTACCGATTACTTAAGGAAGAACAGCAATTCAAAAGCTGAACCCAATACTCTGGCAATAAACTGTGAAATATGAAACAAAACTTCTATCTACCACAGCGTAGTAGAACCTATTGCAATCTTTTGACCGGAGACCTAACAATTTACAAAAAAAAAACAACTAAATATATACAAAATAGACTTTCTACGCAGGTGGTACAGATTATCCAGGATAAATCACATATAGAGTTGAAACAAATCTATTAAAACTTCACTATTAGAAATACTCCATTAGAAATAAACTCTATTAGAAATAAAGTCGACAACTATATAAGAAACATTCTATTAAAAACAAATTGGGGGACAAACTCTATTATTCTATTAGAACCCAATAAGACAACACAACTCTAAATACAAGGTCTAATGCAAAATCTATTAAAAACAAACTCTAGTAGAAACACCTCTATTAGGAGCAAAACATATTAGAAACAAAGTGTCAACACCATTCAAAACAAAGTCTATTAGAAACACTTCTATTATTCTATTACAAACAACTCGATTAGAACTTTATTAGAAAGAAAGTGATGGGCAAAAAAGACCATCGTACACAAAATTGAAACTCGAAGGCTCATCTGATATGGTCCTATGATGAGAATGAGAAGAAAATGGAAGATAGTTGAAGACGATAGTGGAATACATACCAGATAAGAAAAAGAAAACGAAAAGAATCCGATCTTGAACACTATGGACAAAATGGGCAGAAAAAAAAAATGAGAAACAACTCTGTTCCTATTCTATTAGAAATTCTATTAAAAACAACTCTATTGGAAACAAAGCCTACCACTTTGTTACTCTATTATAAACAAAGTAAGGGAGAACTCTATTAGAAACAACTCCATTAGATCTCTATTTTGACAACATGAACGAAGGTGAAAAAACACATTAGATAGAAAACTGCATGAATGACGATAAATGGTTGGAGCGAGAGGAGTGCCGATTGAAGAACGAGAAGCGGCACTAAGCTGTAGGATCCTTGCTGTAGGATATGATAATAAAAATATTCAATAAATTTAGAGCGGAAGGTATTAAACGATGAAGGGCGTAAGTTAGTGAAGAAAGTATACATTGAAGGAATGAAAAGGGTACGAAGAGAGGTAGAGTTGAATGAATGTAGGGAGTAGAATAAAGGTAAATAGGAGGATTGGATGGTCATCGAAAGTATGACACGAGAAGATGATGGATGGTAAAAAAGTGGTGAATGAGGTAATAGAAAAGATAAGGAATGTGGAAGGGCAGGAGAGAGATGGAAGATTAGGTAAAAATGGGTAGGTATAATAGCAACTATATATGGATAAAGGAAGAGGAGAGTATGGCGGAGTATGATGATATATAAATGGAAAAAGAGGATGAGTAGGAAGGAAGAATGTTGTAGCATTCCTTTCTGACATGACCGAGATTTTAAATGTAGGAAATTTAATGAATAAGATTTCAATTTGTAAATTTACGGGAAAGGTATTATTTTATTATGTATTAGAGGTGATTTGTTAGGAAGGGAATTTAATTTTGTATGTTTTTGTTAGAATGTAGAAAGGAAGGAATAGTACAGAGGGATAGATTAAGGTTATTGTGTAAGATGCGAAGATTTTTGTGTAATATATCTAGGACGACAAAAAATAGAATGATAAAAATCGCCAGAAACCGACAACCAGTACCGAATAAGCGACCGCCAAAAATACCATGAACAAATTAGAAGAACGCCATTGATGCCTAAATTGTCAAGTAATAGATTCATGACTATGGAATCATTAACTGTCAGCTTGAAAGATGCTGATACAACCATCCACGATTTCAACTACATTGAGCTTCAGATATAAACTTCCTAGTGATGATCATTAGTTAATATGAATCATTGCAATATTTCATGATTTACTGATTAAGCATTATAGCATCTTTGGCATTACTAAACAAATGGCCTTTGCCAATGAAACCTTCAAGAGCTACAACCTCTTTTTCCTCCTTTACCAAAATAAAACCTAGTGGAATATTGGTCGAATACCCTGTTTTAAATATATAGAACAATAATTATTGTCATTCCTATATAAAAATTGTAAGTGTGATAAAGATAATACAAAATACAGCAAAAAATTTAAATTATTGAAATGTTGATCCTATACGGAAAATAGATTATTTGGAAGCTCTTAGGTAAACTGCGCTGACGAAGCGTGCGAAATACTCCTATTGTAAAATGTCGAATTTCATTGCGGCAAATAAAACCGGAAGATTAAATTCGCTCTAAGCTGGCCGTGATGAAACTTTATTAGTATTCCGGGTATCCTTTTGGGATTATTTATACGATTCCCGTTTTTTCGTTCTCTCTTCCTATCTCACCTTTGCTATTATATACATATATATGTATATAGAGGTATAGGTAGTATATATATATACCTACTAAAGTGGATAACAGCGACGGTGTTGGTGTGATGACTCGTCAAGCTCAAATGTAATTTGTATCTTTCAACTGCGAAATGTCTGCCATTTCGTCCATTAGGTGTTGTCTAGAGCAGTGGTTTTAAAACACAATTTTATGAGATTATCCTCTTTTCTTATAACATAAAATTGTAAGTGTGATAAAGATAATACAAAATACAGCAAAAAATTTAAATTATTGAAATGTTGATCCTATACGGAAAATAGATTATTAAATTAATTTTTAATTTATTTATAAAATATAAATAAATTAAAAATAGTAAATGGAAAGAAAACTATCTATTATCATTATTATCATCTGCGGAACAGCCAAACGGCTTATTGTACTTTCCCTGACCGTTTAGTCACACCAGTTCAATATATCTGTGTCTTGAACCACTTTCAATATTTCCTGGTAAGAGCGTTTTCGTACCAATTTAGATTCAACTTTCCACAAATAGGGCTCTCCTTCCAGATGCCCGCACTTCACACACAAATAACATATGTTGAGCTGTCTAGCTTTCCTCCAGGCGGAGCCTACACTTTACTTCAGCATTTTATACGACAATTTTCTTCATATATACCCTGAAAAGCCAGTATTCTATTAAGCGGCAAGTTATGATTCCGATGTTATTCGTGCCAAGTTTCAGTAAATTTGAGATTTTATTCTTCCATGGCTTCTCTAAAAAGCGCTTACTATGTGTATATTTACTAAAAAGTGAACCAGATTAGACCAGATTCCAGAAAGATAGGAGGGTTTTCTCTCCAGAAACCAGAGTCTGTTCAGTACGACTTCATTTCAAGTATGTCATCCCCTGAAATTTTTGTGTCTATTTTCTTTTGCAAATTAGGTCTATTTATTTTTTGGGAAATTATTCTAATACAACAGCAATATTATCAAACGGTCATTTGCTAAATGTCAATCCGTTTTCGCTATCCGGTGCTTTATGTGATATATTTCTACAATTCTTTGACAAAGAAATCATTCAAGATATTGAAAAAAATCTTGCAACAGTAACATAATGGATATCCTATTTGAATGACCCAATTGTAAGTAAATCCTCAAATATCCAATTATAGAACTGCTCGCGGCGTAGGCAAATATGGGACCAGGTGGTGGACAAAACAAAGTTTGCCGGGTCTGGTATTAATAAAGCCTACAGATAGATCAAAACATTAAACTACCACTTAGAATAAAATTGAAGTCAACTTTCTGTCAATTATGAACTTTCCACATAAACCGCTGTAGAATTTATTTAAATTAAACATTATTCTTGTATAAAATTAACTACATTCTATACAAGTTTGTCTATTAAATACATTCTATATGTTTAACCATGGTTAATCATTTTTTTTTAATCAATTTATTGTGGTGCAAATTGATGATAGTAAATTATGTTGTAACATTCATTTTTAATATCCGCTAATTAAACGTTCTCATTAAAATTCATTACACTATTTTAATAGTTTGACACAGTAATAATAATTAAGCTTAAGTCAGCACAAATTTTTGTATATAAAGAATTATATTTTTATAATAAACCAGATTGTATCAAAACCAGCAGTCGAACTTCTTCCACTAGGAGCCTCACTGAAATAGGTTTTGCCTAGTTAGCCTAAGGCCTAGTGAACTTATCTTCCCTACTTTCAACTGTCACTTGGGGCCTCACTGAAATAGGTGTTGCCTGGTTTGCCTAAGGTCTGGTGACAACTTCCTAACTTCCTGAACTTTATCACTTGGGGCCTCACTGAAATAGATGTTGCCTGGGTAGCCTAAGGTCGAGTGTTAAGTTCAATCCACAAAAAAAAAGTAACTTACTAGTTATCCTTACTAACTCCATACTTGGGGAGTACCTCTGGATAGACGTACGCACTTATAATAAGTTCATCTTGAAGTTATAGTATTCGAGTTAGATAAAAACTCTACTTACTGCATACTGCAGTCTTTATTCTACAACTTCTACAGTTCAATTATACAAAAACTGCACAGAAGTAACTAAAGGAGAAATTCTCAAAAACTTCAATTTACTGCTATCAACGTACAAATTGGTCAACACATTGGTCAACGTATTTTGATCCTTCGAACTTTGTCGTACATTTTGGTCCATTCGAGCCGTACACTATACATTCATATTAAACTGCTATCGTTAAGAGCCAAGTGAAAGCTTATTACACATTCGAATCAATTTCCAGCGCTGGTAGATTTGATTTGTGGTTATTTATTTTGTATGTAAAGCCCATTTCAACTGCGAAATATCTGCTATTTCGTCCATTAGGTATTATCTATACCAATGGGTTTAAAACACAATTTTATGAGATTAGCTTCTATTTTTGTAACATAAAATACAAATAAATAAAAATTAATAAATGAATAAAAAACTATTTATACCCCGTTCAGAAATTACACTCGATATTATTTTTTCCTATTGACAGCCACGTTATGATGGACGGTAAAGAAGTGGTGAATGAGGTAATAGAAAAGATAAGGAATGTGGAGGGCAGGAATGTGTCATAACAACATATAGTAGTTTTTAGTTATCTCTAATTGTTATATATAATTATCTCAAAATCATGAACAAAGTAAAGCAAATCACAAATGCAATCCAAACCATACTGGAGAAAATTATTCCAATACAACAGCAAACATTACCAAAAGATAAATTACCAAATGTTAATCCGTTTTAGAGGTTCACATCTATTCGCGGTTTCAAGTGAAATATTCTTACGGCTCATTGAGAAAGAAATCATTCAATATATAAAAAAAATTCGCAACAAAAACAGAATAGATATGATATGTAGATGCCATATCCCAATTGTAAATAATTCCTCAATCATCCAAACATATGATACAGAGAAAATGTAGATAAAGTAGAAAACTTGAAATTTACAAAAATAAGAAATTAATAATGAGATCAAATACATATTTAGTTATAGAGATAGATTAAAACCTTCAATTACCAATTAGAATGAAATTTAAATCAACTTTCTGTGAATTATGAACTTCCTACAAAGCTACAAATTCGTATGAAATTTGGATGAATTCTACCACTAAAAGCCTACTACGTACTTGTATTCATTTAGAATTTATTTCAATTAAAATTATTCTTGTATAAAATTAACTACATTCTGATACAAGTAGGTATTAAACTGCTATCGTTAAGAGCCAAGTGAAAGCTTATTACACATTTGTATCAATCATCAGCGCTCGCACATTTGATTTATGGTTATGTATTTTGTTTATAAAGCCTATTTCAACTGATATTATTTATTCCTATGGACAGCCACGTTATTTGGATATCACAACAACATATAGTCATTTTCAGTTATATCAAATTGTTATATATAATTATCTCAAAATCATGAACAAAGTAAAGCAAATCACAAATTCAATCCAATCCATACTGGAGAAAAGTCGTTATAGAAATTCACATTTATTCGAGGTTTTAAGTGAAATGTTCTTACGATTCTTTAAGAAAGAAAACATTAATGATTCGCAACAAAAACAGAATAGATATGATATGTGGATGTCATATCCCAATTGTAAATAATTCCTCAAATATCCAAACATATGATACAGAGGAAATGTAGATAAAATAGAAAACTTGAAATTTACAACAATAAGAAATTAATAATGAGATCAAATACATATTTAGTTATAGAGATAATTAAACATACAGATAAATCAAAACCAAAATTATGAAATTCCAGTTCGAGTGAATTCTACTATTAAAAGCCTATAAAAAGTACTCGTATTTATTTAGAATTTACTTGGAAGTATAAAATTCTACATTCAAATACAAGTACGTATTAAACTGCAACCGTTAAGTGTCAAGTGAAAGCTTATTACACATTTGTATATTTCCAGTGTTGATACATTTAATTTATGGTTATTTATTTTGTTTATAATGCCTGTTTCAACTACGAAATATCTGCCATTTCGTCCAGTAGGTGTTGTCTACAGCAGTGGTTTTAAAACACAATTTTATGAGATTAGCTTCTATTCTTGTAACATAAAATACAAATAAATTTAAATTAATAAATTAATATAAAACTAGCTATACGCCGTTCAGCAAATATAATGGATATTATTTATTTCCATTGATAACCACGTTATTTGGATGTCTTAACAACATATAGTCGTTTTAGTAATCTCAAATTGTTATATATAATTATGTCAAAATCGTGAACAAAGTAAAGCAAATCAAAAATGCAATCCAAACCATACTGGGGAAAATTATTCCAATACAACAGCAAATATTACAAAAAGGTCAATTACAAATTGTCAATCCATTTTAGAGCTTTACATCTATTCGAGGTTTTAAGTGAAATATTCCTGTGATTCTTTGAGAAAGAAATCATTCAAGATATAAAAAAACAACTCGCAACAAAAACAGAATAGATATGATATGTGAATGACATATTCCCAATTGAAAATAATTCATGAAGCAACCAACCATATGTCATAAAAAATCTAAATAAATTTGAAATTTCCAACGCAATAAGAAAATTATAATAATAATACTAACTACATATTTAGACATAGAAACAATAAAACATAGAGATAAATTAAAACCTTAAGTTACCAATTAGTATAAAATTAGAATAAAATTTCTGTCAGTTATGAACTTTCCACATATACCGCTACAAGTTTCTATTCAGTTTCAGTTAATTCTACCATTAAAAGCCTAAGTGCCTGTATTCATTTATAATTTATTTGAATTAAATATTATTCTTGTATAAAATTAAGTACATTCTGATACTAGTACGTATTAAACTGCTATCGTTAATAGCCAAGTGAAAGCTTATTACACATTTGTATCAATTTATCAATTTACAGCGCTCGTACATTTGATTAAAGGTTATTTATTTTGTTTATAAAGCATATTTCAACTGCGAAATGTCTGCGATTTCGTCCATTAGGTGTTGTCTAGAGCAATGGTTTTAAAGAACAATTTTATAAGATTAGCTCCTATTCTTGTTACATAAAATACAAATAAATTAAAATTAGTACATGAATAGAAAGCCATTTATGCGCCATCCAGTAATTACAATTAATAGTTAATATATTCTTAAATTTATTCCTATTGACAGTCAGGTGATTTGGGTGCAATAACAGAATATAGTCGTTTTTAGTTATCTCAAATTGTTGTATATAATTATCTCAAACAAAATCATGAACAAAGTAAAGCAAATCACAAATGCAATCCGAACGATAGTGGAAAAAATCATTCCAATAGAACAGCAAATATTACCAAGTGATCAGTTACTAAATGTCAATCCGTTTTAGCTTCAATACGGGATTTTAAATGAAACATTCCTAGAATTCTATGACAAAGAAATCATTGAAGAAGCATATGATATGTGGATAAAATTCTTCCGATTGTAAATAATTCATCAAACAACCAACCATATGTCAAAAAAAAAATTAAAATAAAATAGAGGACTTTAAATTTACAACAATAATAATGAAATGAACTACATATTTAGATATAGAAAAAAAACATACAGATAAATTAATACATTGAGTTACCAATTGGAATGAAATTAAAATGAAGTCTGTCAATTATAAAGTTTCCACATAAGTAGGTTCCACATTCAGTTTGAGTAAATTTTATATTAGAAGCCTATGACGCACTTGTATTCATTTAGACTTTATTTGAATTCAATATTATTCTTGTATAAAGTTAAATACATTCTGAAACAAATACGTATTAAACTGCTATTGTTAAGAGTCAAGTGAAAGCTTATTACACATTTGGATCAAATTCCAGCACTAATACATTTATTATATGGTAATTTATTTTATTTATAAAGCCCATTTCCAAAACAATTTAATAATAGTGCATTAAAATAACTCTACATGTATTGCTCGCACCAAACACATGCTTTTCTAAGTAAATTATCAACGGCATATTTGAGATTTTAATTGTAATAATTTATGGCATACAGCAATCTCTACCTTTACTAATAGATTGTTAATACTAAAAATCCGATTAATGTTAAGAAACAGTAGCTATTAAGCTTTATCCACTTTTACATGAGTTCGGATTAATTAATGTAACCAATGTTAAAACCCAAAAATGTTATTATCGTTTTTAAATAAAGAAATAAAAGAATAATTAATTGTTACACGATCAGTGTAAATTATTTCGTCGATTTCGGGGTTATCACTGTTTTTACTATAAATGTAAATTTTTACGAAAATAATAAGGCCCAATCTAGTGGTCGTGTAGAAACCTAAATAGTGGCCTTAAATATTTAAAAAATATTGCAAAAACATTTGGAAAAGTTTAACTCATTCCAACATGATCCAGTAAATAGGAGTATTAGTAATTAGGAAATTTTGTAAATAAGAGTCAGATAAAAACGATTTTATACTTAGTAGGTATATAGAAACGTATATAGAATCATTTTGTATTATCAAATAGAATCTTTAAGTAAACATGTGTAGGTGCCATAACAATGTATTACTTCTTGTCTAAATAGAATCATTATGTAAACATTTGTAGCTGCCATAACATTGATTGATTTGTGCCTGTGAATCGTCTGGCGATTAATTAATAGATGCAATGAGCTGGCTTGTGGGCGCCGGGGTAGAAGTAGAACCGGATAAGAACTGGAAATGAAATGAGGTAAGACGGTAAACCCCGTGCCAAGAAGCAAAGCAGGCGCTGCAGCCGACGCTTGACGTAGTTGAGAAACAGTAGAGGAGAAGCATGATTTAAGCATAAATCATTTATTTGACGACACCTAGAGAAGTTGCTTATTGGACACAAGAGACAAGTCAGTCGAGGGGAGATAAATGGGGAGGGGAGACATTTCGAGGGGAGATAAATAATGAGTAGCTTGAGAGCTCAGAGGCGGCAAGTTTACGGTGGGAAGCCGTTGTAGGGGAATTTCTCATAATATAATAACAATTTCAAATAACAATTTTTAAGCCGCAAACTTAATGGTTGGTAAAATTTTTAATTGAGTTAATAAACAAGAAATAGAAAGCAATTTTATTATATGAAAGCGATTTTGAAGTGACTAATTTTATAATGTAATTCTGTTGAACAATAAATTTATTTGTGATTGTACTAATTTTGTGTTGAGTTATAATGCATGCTACATATTTACGAATATATATATATATATATATATATATATATACCGAATTATATTGAATTTTATGTTTCTTTAATTTATTATGCCTATCCAGTGGTTGTGCTAATTTATACTGTATAATCAATTCTTAAATCCCAAATAAAAGCTAATGCAATTTTTTTTTCTCGATCGCTTTTGATACTTGGTTAAACGGGTTCAATTTATAAACAGAAATTATCAAGAGGATTTATATGCAAAGCGAAAATACGCTACAAGATTTATCAAATTTGCAACGTTGAAAATAACTATTTAGCAGCGCTGATTTCATGGCGAAATTCCTAACAAATTACATTAACCTTTAAACAGAAAACGTCTAATTGCGTCTAATTGAGCTATTCAATACATCTCTAGGGCTCCGAGGCGCGTTGACTGAATGTTTATTGCCGAAATTTTATTTTATCTACGGTCTGAAATAAAACTTCGGTACAGAGGATGAATGAACATACCAACTCAAAAAAGTAAAGCGATAAGTTCGTTTCAAGGTGCAAGAAATACTTTCAAACTCGAGAGAGCTGTTCTAATTATCGGGTAAATTGACCATTGACGAAAATTAGAAGACGGCATGATTTTAAAGCATAAAATACGGCTAGGGATGAAGATACAGATATAAGTTACAAGTTTCCGTAGGATCAAAATTTATTTGAGCAACATTTAATAAATTAAACCTATTTGTTGATAATTAAAAAGTTACTTAGATAATAATACTAGACAACCAAATTTAGGTTTTTGTTTGTTACAATAATGGTAATGGCTGGATCTTAATGGTAATAGCTCTAGCTTCGTAGATAGTGCGCATTCGCGGCGATTTTAGGGCGTGCCCAAAAAGGTTAAGACGAGTCAGCTGCAGATGTGAGATGCTTTGCGACAGTTGTAATAAGAGTGGGAAGTTAAGTTGAGTACCAGATATAATAGCAATTGTTTAAGGGGAAGAAATTAGAAGGGGAGCTTGTAGCAATTACAGAGTCAGCTCTTGCCAAATAGCCTGCGGTTAGAACTATTGTAGGGGAAGTTCATTTTTCAAGTAATGAACAGCAAACATATTACATCTTTTCGAAATTATACATTTAATATTATGTTACTTTGCTTTAGTGACCTACAACGCTAAGCTACAAAACAAGGACGTACCGTGAGGATAATACCATCATACTCCACGGTACTTACGCTTAACGTTGTATTAAACATTTTGATATTGTAGATATGAAAATATCATTCAGCGAGATATTTGAATAATCTAGACCACGGCCTGGATGCTCCCTGATATGTCACAAATAAAGAATACGCAACTTTCCAGGCACAAAAGAAAGCCTGTAGGATTTACAAGTTGTTAAAGTTATTTATATGTCCGTGACGCAACTCTAAAGTATAATATTTTTTTTTTGTTTTGCGTAGGAAGTGGAGAATCTTCAAAAGACAAAGGATGCCCGATGCATCCAATAGTGTGGG
>WYDF02009188.1:0-13733 GCA_009867245.2 Adranes taylori
GACAAACTGGATTCATGCTGCTCAGGACCGGAAAAATTGGGGATTATTGAGAGAGGCCTATGTTCAGTAGTGGACGAGACAGGCTGTTTGATGATGATGATGATGATGATGAACTTCAGCAGCAGAAATATCGTCCTTTTCAATTGTTTTCACAGAATTGTGATAAATTGTAGCTTGACCGTGAATAAATAAGAACAACATCTCACTCATTTCATTATTGAAAAACGAGTATAAGGGTTTTGGGCATTTGTCGATGCTGAGAAAGTATAACTCTAATGGCTGATACAATTTTAAAAGTCTTTCAATTGCCGGAAGTAAAGCTACCAACGAACTTTCGAAAAGCCTAATAGTTTTTGGTCTTCAACGCCAGCTTCTTCACAGAATTTTCCAAGAAGCCACTCTAACAGTGAACCGATGGAAAAATAAATAAATTTGAGGAATGATGATTTCGACATCAACTGACATACTTGATGAGGCAGTATTAATTGGTTAGATAAAATGTGTGCGTTGCAGCCGATTCCAATAATATTTCGCTGTAATTTTTGAATTAATTGTTTGTGAACATTATTTGTTCCGCGTTGCTTCAAACCACCAACATGTTAGTTTGTATTGCCTGCAGAAATAGCCAATATTTTATTAGAAACACATTTAAAAATATTTTTGGACAAATACACCGCCGTTTCACTTGTAATTGACAATTCTTTAAGAAATTCCGAGTTTTTCAAGATCTTACCAATTTTCATTTTTTTACGCCAATAGGAGCAATAGACTTATATTTTACTGTGATTGTTAAAATATTTATCAGTCATGTTTTAATATAATTCTTTTGTTCTTATGAAGCAAACATAATAGTGAAATAGAAAAATGGTCAAAGTGAAGAATGAGATAATGTAAAAATAAATGAATACTTGAAGTTATAAACTTTATTTTGAAAAAATATCTGTGGTGTACGTAGTAGTAATAATCATATTTATTATTTCAATTTGACATATTTCAATTTAAGGAAAATAAATGATACGGAAAACTATACACAACTATTTAATTAAACTGTGTATAGATCGCTGCGTATGAAAGCTTGCAATATACATTACTAACTCGACTATTTGTTTGGTCAACTGGAGTTGCTCGAAGTGCAAATTTAAAAAGGTTTTATTGATACTTAAATTGCAGTTAATAATCAGGTAGATAAGTGGGTCCTCTGACATAGCCATAAGCCAAAAACTGTTTTTCTTCCCGAACCCTTTCATTTATATTTAGAACGGCATCAATTGACCAATTTAAAATGGAAATCGAAACTTTATCCCGAACAATAGGATTTGAATGATACATCTATAATCATTACCAAAACAATAAACTCCTATTATTAAAAAGAGTAGCAATTTACTGCATTCGTTCTTAGTCCAAATAATTACTCCTTGATTATTATTATAAAAGGATAAAAATTTTCTACAATAAAAATTTAATGTCTAAATCGGATTTAATAGTATTAACAAATGCAAGAAAAAAGTAATTTACATAATAATATATTCTCACGAGATGAGCAGAACAGACAGTTAATTCTACAACGATTCAGAGCTTACAAGAACTGGACAGATCACGTACATTATTTATTTACGCACTCGTAGCTACTGAATAACTTAATAAATCAATCTTTCTTAAGAAATGTTACTATTTATGATCTGATCTTAGACTTATGATATTGATTTAAGCATAAAAGGTTGCTGTAAGCATTAAATTTTATTCAATTAATTTACAATAATTTATCTATAATCGGTTTTATTGAAATAGAATTAAATATTACGTGGAATTTAAGCAAATATATTTTATCGTTTACATATTCGAAAGTACAAATGATTATAAACATTCATTGTATAATTGCGTATAAATTCCTTTACGGAATGTCGTTATATAATACATGTAATCATTACCAGAGTTTTTCTACTTTTGATTGGATAAAAACCAGATTGTGGGAATTATGTCTAATTTACATCTTATTTTTCCACGGCGTGAAGTCAAATTTGTGCATAGCAGCGGAAAATTAGTATCGTGGGGAATATTGAGGTCATTGGCAATGATTTATCCTTTATTGTCATTTTGGGAGTATCCTAACATTCCAGGTGTCTGCGAAGTTGAACCAACTACCAGAAACTTAGATACATTCAAATAAGCCAATGGTAGCTGCTAAGAAGAACGCTTAAAGTTTTGTGAACTATATTTTTGATATATCGTGTGTTTACACAGTAAACAGATAATGTCTGTAAGGTTCTTCAAACTTGTAGAGTCTCGGGCATCATCATATAGTTATGCATTTACATAATCATCTTTCATTTATATGTCATGTTATATGTCAACTGTATAACCATGTTTGTCAAGGATCACATAAATGCGGATCATATAGCTCACGAAACTATTACCTATTAACAGGAGACATATAGAATTGCGACCCACGGATCTAATACCCCTGAATGGCTCCAGTAGACATTTGTTAACATTCGTTAATAACAGTAATACAATCGTTATGCTAACAGGGGTATCCCGAGGATGGAAGCTACGCCTGACATACTCCTAGATATCCCTAAGCAACATGTTATATTACATTTATATTTAGCTTTCTAATAGGTGGAATTGTCTAGAGGATGAACACTACGGTGGTCGTACTCACAGTTAATTCCCAGAAAGCATTTCTACGAAGTCCAAGTCCTTCTACAAAGACATTTCTACGAGGTAAAAAATGATCAGAAGACATTTTTGAAATCAATTAATTAAATGTATTACATAAATGCCAAAAGGACCAGACGCAACCTTCAGAGGCGAAAAGAGCAGAAACATAATAACCTAAATACAAAATTAATTTAATAAAAATAAATTCAACCATCAGTTTCCGAAGGACTAGACGTAACTTCCAGAGCCGAAAGAACCAAAAGCATAGTAACTAAATAATGCAAGATTTAAATTAATAAAAATAAATTTAGCCATCAGTTCCGAACGGACCAGAGGCATAAAAAATAAATTTCAGCTTTTCATCCAAAAGACTGGAAGCGAGAAATAACATCAATAAAATACAAAGTAAATAATTAAAGAATAAAATTAATAAACGAAGGTAATAGTTGAAATGACTTACCACTTGTAAACCGGCTTCTAAAAGGCAAAATTTACGACCTTGTGCAACAATAAGTAGTAATTATCAAAAGGAGGAATTCAGACCAATGAGAAAGGAAGAGTAAAAGCAACATCCCAGTTATGAATCCTAATGAAATAAATGAGATGATGGCAGCACTAAGGAAGGTGGAGAGAAAAATTTAAATCTTGGAGGAGGTAATAAAAGAAATATAAAAGAAGCTAGAGTCGCGACAAAGGCCTAGTTATCTGCAATTGCAAACGTTGAACATAAACACGATGTACCAGGAGTACAACAGAGCTGCAAAAGAGGCTATGAAGTTGCTATGACATTATTTGGGAACTTACCAAAGAAATTGAAACCGAAATTCGTGGAATGGAAGCAGGAATAAAAGAAGGTTGAGGAAATACTCATTACGTTGGATCAGAAATTAAACGTGACAATGGCAGTACTGTACCCAGCAGAACACAAGGTACGTCTATTTTCCAAAGAAGAGGAATACGACAACCCCACGGCGGCACCATATCAGACAGGTCACAAGGGACACCTATTTTCAAAAGAAAAGATATGTGACAACCCCACGCCGGCACCCTATCTGACTAAACGTACATTACGCCTGTTTTCAAAAACACAAGAATGCGACATGAACAATGTCGCATCCGAGGCCGGCAGCCAAGTAGAAGTCTAAAGAAATTACATGATAGATGTCAGATCTGGGGCCATCAAAATAGAGGCAACGTTAGAATCAAACGAATAAGTTATGGCGGATATTGAAGACGTTTCGGTGGTAGCAGAAGAAGCGACAATCAGTCCCTCCTGCTAAATTATTCCGCCGGCAACGCCACGCTTGCAGTGTAGGTTATGGAAGGCGAGCAACAAGTCCCCAGAACATCCCCAGAACACCAAGGGGTTCAAGAAACCACGCCTCTGACATTTGAAGAAGTAACATGCCAAGCCGAGGTTGATCTCAATCCAAGACCGTCAATAATACATACGAATGACGTAAAGAAACTATCAGTGTGGACACCAGCCCAGAAAATGATAGGGAGGATGCTGGGGAATCTCCAGATCTAATCAAGATGCAGAGAACATCTAAGGCGGAGCAGACACAAATGGAACCAAGCGCAATCTAATATCAAAACAGGGACAACGCTACTCATTAAAGAAGAAACTATAAATCTAAGCAGCTGGCCTCTAGGCTGCATCATCATAACCTACATGGGAGCAGATCGTGAGGTGCGGGTAGAAACGGTCCAGGAAGGACGAGGTTGTAACCAATTCAGATAGTATCGTCAGAAGCCATTCAAAAGGAGAAGATCAGTGCCGATCACAGAAGATAGACCATTCGCAAAGGTCAAGAAGAAAGACAACGCAGAATCCAGGGTAAAGAAGAAGAACCCAGTTGATAAATACTACAAAGCTACCACGTCAAATTCTACAAAACCACTACCTAACAGAAAGCAATCACATCGTATCAGTACTGCCATCGTATTTCAGGTTCTTCAATCTGTAGACTCTCAAGCATAGCATTATCACATATTTATGCATTTACAGAATCACCTTTCCTTTATGTATCATGTTATATTTCAAAATTATAACCATGTTTGTCAAAAATCGCATAAATATGAATCATATAGCTGATGAAGGTAGTACCTACTAACAGGAGACATTTAAAGAATGCGATTCATGGATCATGTATTCCTGGATGGCTCCAATAGACATTTGTTAACATTCGTTATGCTAACAGGAGTATCCCGAAAATGGAAACTACAGGTGCCATACTCCTGGATACCCCTAAGCAACATGTTATATTACATTTATATTTAGCTTCCTAATATATACTACGGTGGCCATACTCACAGATAATTCCCTGAAAGCAGAAAACATTTTTGAAATGTATATATATTTATATTATTAGTTATAAACTATATTATAATATTTTTATGTCTAAGCATGCCGCAACCCTAAATAAAGAAATCCTCTTATGAATAAATCTCTGGAACAAAAAATATATATCACCCAGAAATAATATCTGAAAATGGCACAGCAAAGAATTATCATGTGTTAAAAAAACAATCATTCATGCTACATTACGTAATAAATAATAACAAAACATTTCACATATTAGAAAATTGCTGAATGCAAACGTTGCATTTTTTCCTCGACTTAGTCATTTAAAAGTCCTAATAAGTTTACTACTAGACAAGCAAATATACCGATTGTTTATAGTATTCTAAGAAGATGATTTAGATATGTAGTTGAATGCATTATACATTAAATAAGATTTTGAACGTCAACTAGTGTGTTTCAATTTTTGATCGAGCACTATTGTTAGATTAACTAGTCCACTTTTGCTACAAATATTAATTTAATTTATGTAATTTTGCAAAAAACTGCTATCATCAAGCTAAACAAGTGATTACAGCTATATAGAATTAGCCCAACTTGTTCTCTGTGTAATATTGTAAAAGCTAAAAATTGTCATCTCGTCTTAAATAAATTTTACTATATATATTTTTATAAAATTGATATTCAAGTCTCATCAAAGTTCATTCAAAATGGTTGGTTCCTTTGAAATATTTGATGAGTCAACATTCTCTGAGTGAAGCATTCAGTGTTATACAAAACTAATGCAAACTTGCTAAAATTATTCAACACCTTCTGTATCGATTAAAGTTTCCTTCATAACATGAAACATTAAGAACCTGAGACTTACATAAACAATAAAATATAGGATTTCTAAGGAAATTGAAACAAAAGAGCACTATTGTTCGCCGACAAAAAAACAAGTTCTGTCACGAAAATCATATAAAATGTAGATAGCAGGGAACGGATTTTGATTGGTCTCAGAGTTTTGGCTGTTAGTATAGCGTACATATCACCGCTTTATCCGTAATTGTTGATATGATTGATGGTTGATTCGTACACGAAGTTAGCGTAGCGTGTGTGAGACAGTGGACAGTAGACGTAATTAGTCGAATATTAATTATGGCCGCCGCATTTAGCGAGAGTCGGGTTAATAGATAATTTGACGAGAGTATAGCAATTATGAATAATTTATTTGAAGTGTGGTGAAGTAGGTTAGAGGTAGATCCGGAAAAAGAATTAATGGTGTAGGAATTAAATATAATAATCTTATGCGCAGCGGTTTTTTCAGGCAGTCACAGATCGATATTAAATTAAAAATTGAAAATGAGAACCTACGTTAGTCGCGATATGGAGTAAAAATTTAGTCATAAAATAAAATAAAATATTAAATTTATAATTGTCGACATAAATTGTCAAGATAAATTCCCTCAACACTTCAAAATGCTGTGTTTTCCTGGATGTCTGTTTCTTCTGCTTCATTTGTTGGTTAGAAGCTCCAAGCAAAAGACAAATATCAAAGAAGGAAGTATTTGGTACAGGCTTAGTTGGTATAAGATCTGTTAATTTACTGCTTTTAACTTCCAGTTTTCTTTCTTTTGATAATTCTGCAAGATTTTCTTCTTCAGCTGATCCATGCTTAGCATTGGCTACTTCCTGATTAGTAACGTGAATATCGGGAATTTCATATCGCACGGTAGGCAAAAGATTATCTGAAGCAAGAAAATCATCATCAGTGGACACTTCAGGATCTAGGACTTAAATCCCAGATTTTTTAAACTTCCCTATTCCTTTTTCTACATTTGCGACACTCACAAAAGCATCATTGAAAATCAGTGGTAGATCTGACTGAATAATTCTATTATTTCGTCTCATAAAATTGTCACACTGTCTATTGAATTCCGCCTTGAGAGGGCCAAAGAAGGTTAGATCCAAAGGCTGGAGTTTATTAGAACAATGTGGAAGTAACGAAATTATTACAATACCATTGACACGACAGAAATTATAACTGTTAAGAGAAGTATGACTTGAGTGATTATCCAGAACCAAGAGCACTGGATCATCCTTCGAAGAATTTGGTACATTTTGCAAAATGTTGTAGCCAATCACGAAATAATTCTTCCGTCATCCCGTAGATTTTGAGCATCTGTACACAGAACGAGCTGGCTCTCCTTGCTCAAATGATGTGCCCATTCTTTCTGTAGGAAATATAAAAAATGGTGATATATATGGACCTACAGGATTAAATGAACAACAGACTGTAATGGACTTGCCTCTTTCACCAGTCGTTACGCCCCAGAGTTGCTTTTGCCCTTTGGACCTACGATGTTTGATGGTCTTCGTACATTAGATATACCTGTTTCGTCTGTATTATAAATTCTTACAGCCGGAAAATTGTATTTATTGTCAACGTTCTTTAGATGAAGGAAAAATCGGTCGACATCTAGTCTATTAAATCCTGCAATTCTATTAATGCTGGTAGCTACAAGTTTTCTGATATTGATCTCAGGATTTCGTTTTAAAAATCCACAGAGCCAATCGTAACTGGCCAAACGACTCGCCGTATTAAAATTGTGTGAGATTCCATTTTTGCCGGGCGCCGAAGTTCAATGGGACTAATACCGTAGAATAACTTTGTGAGGGTAATAATGTAATCAGACATTTCTTTCTCTTCAGTGATTGTAAACATCCATTTTTGGGGGTAGAGTAACGCCAGATTTAATTCAATTGTATAAAATTGTTAAGAAGATTTTAAAAGTTCTAGATGCTTCTCTTAATTTGTTTCCATTTTTACCCCAGTTATCGCCTGTAACAGTTCTTCCTCTATCCACCTTGCTGTAAGGATAGAGGAAACTTTGGAATTTGAACGCAATAAATATGAGTTCAAATTCAAAAGTTTTTGCTTTACTCACTAATAAGACAATCCACGTTATAAAATCTCGCATGCACTTTATTGATAGTTCATACAAATTACTTTTACAAACAAATTTGTCTTGCGACGCCGTGAAGTACAAAACACGTGGTGATTGAATACATTTCTAATACATTTGTTGACATCGTGACGACATCTCTTGGGAATTACATAAACTAATTACTTTCTCAACCTAAGGAAGTATACTGTTCCCAAATTAATTCATTTTCATACTAGGTACAGATAAGCCTATAGATTAGTTGAATTTAACCCCATTTGAATAAATTATTCTATAATTTATAGAAATCTGTAATTCTATACATTATTCTGTACACTATTCTCTAGTTTATTAGAAAAGCGGTTAAACTCAATCAAATATATAAATCTTGAAATTATAGTAGATTGTAAGAAAACAGTTTCTCATTAAATAATTAAATTTAACACCATTCCAAATATTTTACGCAACAGTTTATACATCGATAGGTTTAACCCTATTCCAAATTACAAACACAACTATATTGTTTTTACATAAAAGTCTTTACATTTATAGTCACATATCTATAAATCTATAAGCTACAGCAGGAGTGGTCAACCTTTTAGGAAGCAAGGACGCAATTAAGAATTTTCAGTGACGTTGCGGGCGCAATGATATGTGTTTTGTTTTTATTGTTAATTTTAATTTATTTTATTTCTTAACCCTAGAAAGCTAATGTCATTTTTCACGCTTAATGCTCAACATGCATTAAATTTAGGTATGTGAGAATATGCAGTAAATAGTACAGTTTTTGTCGTCTAATATTTGAAAAAAATAATTTAAAATTTATTTAAATTGAAAATTATTTTATAACGTTTAATCAAATTGCTTAAATATGATCTAAAACTGACAATTTAAGAAAGAATATTATTATGTGGAGCTACAAAATTTATGTTGAATCTTGAAATGAATTTTGAATAAATTGAAAGTAGTTTTTGGGGCTGATATTGAATTTCCTGCGGGCATTTTAAGATTTTACTGATTCTTAGTTTTAATTCGGCTCTTAAAGTTGGTAGTGAAAGCCGTTTTTATTGCCAAGAAGTAACTAGTAGCTTATGTAGTTGCAATATATAGTTTAGTCTTGTCAACAGCATTGGATTATTTTTTAAGACTGATATTAGAAAAGTGTTGATTGAGACGATATTCAGCATATTATAAAAGAAAGAAAGTGGCCACCTACGACTTTTTCGTCCACAATTTAAATTTTGGCACATTTGATCAAACGTGTCAATTGCTCCTTTGGTTTGATTGTAAGTCAGTATTATGTGAGGTTTTTTGATACACTTTCAAAAGTGTATCACGTGTTTTGTACTTCACGGTAACTATTTTATTAGATTTTGATTTGAAACAAACAGCTGTTTTTCCGCCCGAATGTAAAAATAGAGATTGGTTTACATTCCTTTGCTTATACTTTATATCTAAAAATTCATATGGTAGTTGTGGTTTGTTCTTTTTAATTGTTCCTACAGCTGTTGAACCATGGGTTTCTTGAAGGGTTTTCAGCAATGGTATACTTACATACCAATTGTCCATTGTGTCCAAGATTGCCCTCGACTAGGCAATCTTGTGTTGCTCTCCATAATTTCCATAATTTGCGTCGATGTGAAGGACGATGGGAAATAATATGAGAATAAGAGTAGAAGAAAATGATAATGATTTGGAAATCGAAAGATTCAGCGAAAATGTGTCGTCTGATACTTAACCTTTTATTTGTTTCGTAGAATTTTATTTTCGTTGAACTTTAATTTACTTATTTTATTTATTCGTAGATTCTATATATTCTTTGAATATTTGACATTTTATTATAACGCTTTAAGATCAGATAAACACTGGCTGCGATCATTGTCGCTGACCAAAAGGAATTCACTAGGTCTTATTTCAGAATTAAAGCTTTGAACTGGCGCGATTGGGTTCTCGCAGCCATCCAAAGACAACAACTCGAAAATTGCGTCTCTCCTGATTCTGGTCTGGACTGCTCCTTTTATGCAAATTTTCTGCCAAGGGAAGCATCCGTTGAGCTGTAGTGTCTTGCATAATTCGAGGGCTTTCGAAGGGCGTCTGACGCAAAAAAGGCGAAGTTGAAAAGACGTCTCTGCTACAAACTTTTTAGGAATGTTGTCTCATAGAAAATCGCCTCCCTATAAATACGTTAAAAAATAATATCCAATTAAATTGTTGAGCGTCAAAAGTGTAAAAAGCTTAACCGTCATTCAGAGAATTGTAGTAGGATGAAATTTCCTGTCTAAACTTGCAAAAGCCGACAAACGAAAAATATACGTTAAAAAGAGTGGCTTCATAAAAAACTAGCCATCGTAAAAGCAATACGTAAATCGTAGATCTTAAAATATATGACAAATGAGATCAAAGCAAGCCGCTCGTCGTTTCGGCAAGAATAAAGCCTTTGCCGCGTTCATATACCGCTGACATCCTATTGGCTCGTGACTAGACTGCTATTTTGAAGTGTGTATGTTGTAGGAGCTGTCAGCCTTGCACCTTAACCGTTTTCTTCCTAGCTTTTATTTCTTTACATTTAAGATTATACAGATGTTTGTTATATATATTTTTTTCTTCTTAGTTTTCTGCATAAACTCCAATATAATCAAATTCTAAATCTGTATATATTTTCTCATTGTATATATATATATGAATAAAAATTGCCAATTAATTTAAACTGCCAAGGTGTTTTACTTCATTTATTTATAAACTGAAATATACTAAATATAACAAAATAATAACTAAATTATGAATAAAACAAAATGTAAAATAATTATTCTAATTTCAAATGTGTATAGAGTGCTTGTAAAGATCTTTCTTCTGTTTGCACGTTCTTCTTCGTTTAGGTTGGTTTTACTGTAATCCCTCTGTATTCTAAGAAATAAGCCATAAATTTATGCATTGTTTTGTAAACTTAGGATTCTGTGAACTTAAGATTAAAGTAATATTAATTACTGTTATAATATTAAAAACAGAAATTATGTAGTGTACCGCCATAAGGCACCATCGAATCGTAGGAAAGTTATGGGTAACAATATTATTGATTTAAAGCATGTTTTTTTAATCGGGCGATTAGTAATTTGTTCTTCGAAAAGGGGGCGTTAAACCAAAATAAGTTGGGAATCTCTGGTCTAGAGAGTTTCTAATCTAGATAGTTCAATAAGACGGAAAAGAAAAAAATTTCTCTATCTATCTGACAACTTTTTTGTTTGCAGAAAATATTATTCGATTAACGTACCTCACATCAAGTAATAATTAATTTACCTACGAATAATCCTCTAATGTATTATAAATTGACCAATTAAATTTAATTCATAAATATATAATTTCATAAACGAAATGAAAATTGCGATGTTTAACACCTAATGCGTGCAAGGGACTAAGATGCGCGGCAGCGAATATTACATACTTGCGTTCAAAATATTTTCGCACAAAGAGATATGCATGGTATATACACACTCGTACGCGAATAGTCGCGAAAACAACTAACCAGCTCACATACATACACACCAACAGCAAGAGATCGCTAAAAAAGTCGCACACACATTTGCAATCATACGGGGAAGCATTATTTCACGGTATTACACCGATATCGTGTATTTCAAATGCAAACTCACTTATCATTATTATTTCATTAAGGAAGCGTAACGATAATCCCGCTTATAAGCGTTCTTTTTGCTATTAATGGATTTTATAATTAAGACGATAACTATTTAACAATTTTTCGCTGACCTTTATTCTGATTGGCGGTACAACGTCTGCCCTCATAGAATTTCGACGAAGATACGATGCAATCCTTTAAGATTTCCAATTGACAAACAAATACTTTTTATTGGCAGAAACTCTGCCTTTCCTAAAGAATTTAACAGAAATTTCCTTCAAGGCACGTCCAAGTTAGCCGCCAACGGCAACGAGAACGGCAGCCAGAATATCAATAAAATTCCACATCTTCAACAAGGCTTCTACTCTACTTTCAACTACGTATTGTTATCTTCGTTATTCAACCAACGTACACTCATTTAATCCAACTGGAATCGACAACTGTAATTTCAAGTCCGATTGTAATAGAAGAGAAGTTACACTCCAGAACTAGCTTTATGACTGAAGAAGAATGAACAATATAGAATCAAATCATATTTAGTTCCTCACGGTTTTTATTAATTTGATTTTTAATGTAAGAAGACTGGATCAGCCTAACAGATTTTGAATTATACTTAAATTCACTATCATTGTATGTCAAGTAAAGCCGCGATGTCGAGTCATATCTACGTATTAGAAATATTTGCAACAATAAACATCTGTTATTGCGTATATGTGTTTACTCTGGTTTTTAATATATGTGTACTTCAGCAAATTCCCTACCCATCCCGAGAACTCATGTAGAGCATTTTATGTTACAAACAAACATAATAAGAAAAGCAGTACAGGGGTGAAAAGCATAACCTCGATCATACTTTAATAAAATTCTGTAACAACATGTCAAAATAAGAGCAATGCTTTCCTCGCAATTCTTTCAAGCATCCATAGAAAGCCAATTCAGTTGTTTCTCACTCGTGCTAAAAAGGAGTTCAACATAAAACTTTACACGCTCTAAAAAAAAAACCAACTGCTCACAGACAAAAACAACCAAGTCCGGATTTCAACGATGCCGCCAGCAAATCCGCGTCGACCAGCAAATCAGAGGTGGGAGCAAATCCTCTTCACCAACGAGAACTTGTTCACCATGGGTCAAATGCGCCAACCGCCATTCGGTAATGAGAAATGAACGTTCCAACAAAACTCAGTGCGGTTGATAACATCATTTTCCACGTGTCATCCCTTCTGCATTTCATCTGCCTTGCTCGATGGATCTCAGTACTATGGCCTATACTGTATCGACGCTTTTGGAGTCAAGGGTTTAAACATTACAAAAGTTTGCAGCACTAAAGCAATCATTGCATCGAGAATGCAATAAACTGTCGAACACAGGCCAGTGGACCATCGCCAATAATTTTAAAACGCGGTTCTACATCAAATTTTTGAAAATTCGGAACTGGCTGAATGTTACTTAATGCCTCTATTATTATTATCCATGGTTCTTTTATTATTACTTAATAAAGTTAGAATAAAAAATATTTGCCAAAGATTATTTTTTGTGTCTTTGA
This sequence comes from Adranes taylori, assembly GCA_009867245.2. Classification (NCBI taxonomy): domain Eukaryota; kingdom Metazoa; phylum Arthropoda; class Insecta; order Coleoptera; family Staphylinidae; genus Adranes; species Adranes taylori. Next base: position 13,068 of record WYDF02009188.1, read on the forward strand.
ATGTTATAATTTTTTTTACGTGAAACGTTGCATCTATGTCATGCTAGAATAGCGTTACTGGCCGACAAAAAGATACGTGACGTATGCGACGCATGTAGAATGTAATTATTGAACGTTCGAGTGGGAACGATAGCACGCCGGTAGCCGGCAATATGACCGCAAAACGGCGACAAAGAGGCTTTCGACAAAACGTAACGCGCGGCTCTCCGTACTACTACTACAGCGCCATGCCACCCAATCTAACGTATTCATCGACGATTCATTCAACTGTACATTGTACGTACGTATTACTAAAGGTACGTACACAACAATGTACTAATTTAATCTTCACATAATTACTTATATTTTATTTAGTGACCATTGAACTTCGTCTTTATTTTTATACATATTGATTTGTTTATATTAAGAATTATCTGATGGAAAAAGACCCTATAAATTCATTCGCAAATAAATTAAGCTAAACGATAAAAGGCGCTACAACAAAAATTAATAAATCATCTCAGGACGGAACACTACAAATAAGAATGAACCTAGAAATTCCCAAACTATCTTCTTCTTCTTCGTCCAAAGTCGTGTCCGACGTGTGGTGACTCTATGGAGGATGTTTCTGTAGTGCAAGGCGGTCTTCCAGCCCTTGGATAATTCTTTGGACCGTTGTTTTCCATG
>WYDF02009199.1:0-13733 GCA_009867245.2 Adranes taylori
TTAAGCTGATGGAGAAATATTTCTACATCAGCGTAAAATAGTACTTTAAAATGTTTTTAAATAAAAGATGTTTATCTATTACATACTCGCTATTTAACCTAGTAAAATTATTAAAAACAAGTTATTAAAACGTATGCTAATAATTTATATAGAACAACTAATATTATTACGCATTTCTATTTCAACGTATTTCATTAACAACGTATTTCATTTGTGCTGATGTGGAAGTATTTCTACATCAGCATAAAATTGTACTTGAAAATGTTTTTAAATAAAAGATGTTTATCTATTACATATTTGCTATTTAACTTATTAAAATAATTAAAAACAAGGTATTAAAACATACTCAAATAATTTATATAGAACAACTAATATCATTACGCATTTCTATATCAACGTATTTCATTAACAACATATTTCATTTGTGCTGATGTGGAAGTATTTCTACATCAGCATAAAATTGTACTTTAAAATGTTTTTAAATAAAAGATGTTTATCTATTACATATTTGCTATTTAACTTAGTAAAATAATTAAAAACAAGGTATTAAAACGTACGCAAATAATTTATATAGAACTTCTAATATCATTATACATTTCTATATCAACGTGATTAATTAAGAAGATATTTAATTTGTGCTGATGTAGAAGTATTTCTACATCAGCACAAATTATTCCTACATGTAGATGTATTTCTACATTAGGATAAAATTGTACTTTAAAATATTTTTAAATAAAAGATATTTATCTTTTACATACTCGCTATTTAACCTAGTAAAATTATTAGAAACAAGTTATTAAAACGTATGCAAATGATTTATATAGAACAACTGTATTTAATTTCTGCTGATGTAGAAATATTTCTACTTGAGCATAAAATCGTACTTTAAAATGTTTTTAAATCAAAGATGTTTATCTACTACATACTCGCTATTTGACCTAGAAATATTATTAAAACAAGTTATTAAAATGTACGCAAATATTTTATATAGAACAATTAATATTATTACCCATTTCTATAGCAACGAGGGATTGCAATAAATTATATAGTATACAGCAAACAAGTAAAACAACAAGTTATTTCATATTTTTATATAAGCATTTATTTTCATTATTTGTACTGTAACTATTAGCAAAAGGGGCCTGACTATGCTTAACACGGTTATACGAAATTGGTTGCAATAAGAATAAAATCTACAACGTTAAGAAAAGATAATAATTTAAATTCCTAACAAAATTAACAGAAAACTTCACTATGAGTTCCAAAACATACAATAATTAAGCTACTTTTATCCACAGATTTCATTTATCTAAAATCTTTTGTTTTTTTACATTTATTGTAGTACCTGATGATGGTCTAATAGTGAAACCGGTTGTAGTAAATATTAACATAAACTAAGGAAGTTCAAAACTTTTTATTAGTTATTTCTTATGATCTCTAGGCTAATACAATTGCAAATTAATCGACGTTATTGTGAGTGGCGACTCAATATTACAATTTTAAAAGGTGCAAGTATTCCACCCAAATATTTTTAATTAATATATTTTCACTGTAACGGCGGTTTGAGCAGATTTGCATGCCATATTTTTCGACTAAGTTACTTTTAACAAGTACTTCATTTACATTGCATTGAATATATTAGACAGAAATATCTTGTGGCTACATTGATTTATACTATTTAACTATACGATTTGTTTTAAACGTTGTTTAGAGAATAATAATAATCAATGAATTAAATGGATTCTAAGTAATTTGATAAGAAATTGATTACGTAAAGATGGTTGTTTTTTATTTTGTGCAAGGCGCTCTCTTTATTTTTTATGAGAAAAGCGATTACCAATCTCAGGAATTTACATTAATTATATAAATACTGCAACCATTAAATGTTATATGATATAAATAAACTCTTTATGGAATCTAGGGAAAGATAAGTCTCGAGAGTATGATGAAAAGTCTGGAGAGGAGAGTATGTCACATGTAACTAAATAAAAATATCTTTCGGTAGTAGGAGTATCAGCCATCTGTTAAGACCTTGATTCAACTCGTTCTAAACGTAATCGTTGACGTTATGCTGCCATTTCTGGGTTTGCGCGCTTAACAGCTGCCATTTGGAAAACAAATATGGCGGAGGATAGATCATTTCTGGTCTGGGTTTCCAGAAATTTGAATTAGAATTTTGAATTCCAAGGTTGAGTGGAGTCAAGATATTAGCGGATGGCGGGTACGGGCCGTAGGAACAAACTCCTACAACTTCTTTCTGATTATGTATCTGGAGAATAATAAAATTTTAGATTCTTTTGGATTATATTACATTAAATGGTATGCAGTCAATGATTTTACATAACAACACTGATAATTCAAATTATTATGTATTACATTTTACATTTAATTTTAATTCTAATATTATATAAAAAACTCGCCGTAAATACATTACCTCAATTGTTACTTGCTCATATATCTAAGAAAGAATTATTTATACATATATTTAGAGTTTATATTTATATTTATGTATAATGTAGATTATAAAAATGTTGAACGACCTTATGTGAACGTAGTTATATTTTATAATTATTTTTCGCTGGTGAAAATCTTATATACATTATTCAAAGATTGTAATTTTAAAGTCATCCGCACTTTTCAGATTTACCTATAATTAATTTCTTAGGTGTATCAAGGAAAATTATACAGATCGTTGCAGGAAATTACCAACTCTATTAAAGCAGACAGTTCTTCTAGCTCACGATTATATGTTTAGTTTAGCTCACATTATGTTAAGGTGATTATCTGTGCTTCATCGTAATACTAGAATACTTTGCAAATCGTCTACCCTTCTAGCATGAATCTGCCGGTTCACGTATTTGCCTACGGCGTGGACAGCTTCGAGGACCACTTTTCCACGGCCTATGGCCACTCTTGACTCACTATTTTGGTAATTTGTAGCAGGACAGTCTCCGAGAGCTTTTCAATTCGAACCCATGAATCCTCCGGTCCCTGTTGTTGCCAACAGCAAGAACAGCTTTGCTATCCGGTTTTCCGCGGACTGTGGCCGCTCTTGTCTCACTTTCTGCTACCCAAATATCCCCCGTTCCCAGTATTTGGCTGCGAAGCGTACGGCTTTGCTCTTTTGAATTCAAATACCTATGAATGCGTCTACTAAATCGTGTAGCCATTAATCATCCAGTCACTGGTTACAGCGCGGACAGCGGACATAATTTCTCTCAAATGCTGAAAACGGCATATTTTTAATCTTGTCGCGAGAGCTGTCAATTACTCAAAAAAGGCCAAAATATGACCCTTCCAAAACTTACATCTTGTAACGAATCGCGCGTTCTTACGCTTTTTGTACCTACAGAATAGATAATAAGTACAGTATCATCTGCATACAGACGATAATTTACTGTAGTTTTAATTATTCAAATACACTATGAGCAATAAGCTGGATCAAAATATGATGCGATTTTATCTTTTTTGCTTTGAAATTTCTAATAGCTCACAAAAGTTGTCCCGTACAAGGCCATTTAATATAGTATTTTCATCTTGTCTAAATTTTTTCATTTTCTCGAGCACTGGCTGCTTGGGAGTCGATCAGCGTCATTCTCCAATGCAAGCAACACGAACTTGACGCGCGCGCTGTTGCGATCGCTTACCACTGTTCGTATTTTGTCACTGTTCGGAAGTAGGAAGAGTGGCGTGCTGTTTAATATTCACGTGTACTAGTACTAGTAAACCACGAGCGGGAAATCTCATCGCTCGGCGTACGCTAGCATCGAAACGTACGAAAATTCCAATAATACACATAATTTAATGTTGCACGTATAAACCCATTTCTTTCTGTTCCAACTAGGACCAAACTGGTAACCTTAGAAACTGTTTTATGCATCTGCCGAATGACTCTCGACTGTGTGACAAGGGAATGTAGGGAATTCAAATAATCTCCTGAAGCCTGAAAATAGTCTCTTGCATTGAAATCTAAATTAGGAATCAGAAATTCTAGAATTTTAGTATCTAGTTTATTTTGTCTTGCCTTTGACACTTACTTTAAAGCGAGTTTCCGTACATATTGATGGTTATCATAATCTTTACAAGTAATATATTTTCAAGTCTCAAAAGAAGCAGTTCTCTGATACAACTCAGAGAACGCGAGAGTTGTATCATGTAGAATATATGCTTTGCTCCATTTCTTTTAATATAAGTACATAAACTCGGACAATGTATTTTGAGATTTTCATTAAATTAGGAGATGAGTTTTCAGTGGCAATATATGGATTCAAAATACGACTGACAGTTGTAAGCCAGCGAGCATGCGACAATTTTCCTGTATTTCTAGTGGCTAACCCAACAAGACAGGTTCCAGAAATAATTGCTTTTCAAATGCCGTACATATATCTTTGATCTGTATTGAAATCCTTAACCATTTTATTTTCCGTTTTTGGTAAATCTTCATGGGTGGTATTATAATTAACTTTTCATAGCCTTCCTGATATTGCCAGAATATTCTTTTGCTCGTGGGGTTCATCCTTCTACAAACTGAAACAAATGACGGAACGGAAGGTCGTTCAAGTGCAATTGATATATCAGGCACTGCATTTTGGTCGTTGATGTTCTAATTCCAGAAACTGCAGAGAACCATTTTTCTTTTGAGTATTGACTGCTCTACCGTCTCAACCAACTGCCAGAAGATTGTGTGAGTTTATGTTTGATTGATTCAAAAAGCTAATTATTCAATAAGCAATGCTTTTTCCGAATCAGATAAAAGTGTAACGTGATCTAGATAACGTCAGTTGTAAGATATCGAAGGACGATTAGATGATCATGAGAGTCATGCGGCGCCTAAGCACAGTCTTTACAACACTGATTCAGAGCAGTCTGAAAATGAATTCGAAACTGCTGATGATCCAACTAGTCCTTCGGATAGTTTGCATGGAAAGGACTAAAAAAATTGACGCGAACTATCTTCTAGCTTTCAATTACCCTCGCTGGAACTTACATTGTTCCTTATAGTGATTCTCTCTGGAATGTTTTTTCCTAGCCTTGTCCCAAATTAATTTCCTGACATTTGAAAATGACTTAACGAAGGAATACGGCCAGTGTCTGATATATTATTATCAATACTGTCTGATATATTATTCTTGCATATAATTTAAGTGTTTAAAAATATTAATGAGAAATAAGGTTGCCCTCTAGTTACTCTGAATTTGTAATTTAATTAAATTTTATAATTCTATACTTGGCATCAGTATCTCCCGTTGGTTACCAGCTAATGTCTGTAGATTTATATTTAATTGAACCCTTATATTTTCGTTACGCGACAATATTGCACCTTCTACCTGCAACATTATTTTGGTTTTTGCAGTTAACCTGAGAAATGTCGAGTGGTTGATGAGTCGTAGTGTTTTTTTATTATTAATATTTCTTCAGAGAGAAACATTCAAAAGCAGTGGTAATTATATGCATCACCGCTTGTCACTTTCTTTTATTATGGTTTTTATTGTTATTTTGATTCTCGTTCTTTTGTTCTCAAGAGGTTAGCGTTGATTTCCGTGATCAATGGTTGAATTATTTTATCACATCTACCTAATCATCTGGATATGAAAAGGACGCTTCTCTTGTATCCCCAGGTTTTTACAGAATCTTTCACTTTGTATTCCCAATATTTATGTATTCCAATCTATTCAACTTTTATGTAAATTAATATTTATTTTGACCAGTTTTTACTTACTTCAATATTTAATCGCATCTTTTGAGGGACCTAACGTTTATTCCATTGAGCTTTATGTTTCACTCATATTTCACTTGCATTTTCAACTTCATACAGAGTGAATCAAAAGTTTTAGTTATATATAAATTGCATAAGTGCAAACATGCTTATAACTCAGGTATTACTTTTATTCACCATCGACTATATTCACAATGTTTCATCCTTATAATGTATAATTTTAGTATATGGTTTACTAGACCATACTTTTTGGCACCCAATGTTATGGTGACAATGATTACATTGATGTCTATGTTAATAACTAAGTGAAGATTAAGTGTTGAGAGGGTTACTTATATATTAGTTTAATCATATAAGATTCCGGCTATATGTTGTTATTGCTAAATAATAATACGTATTTATTTATAAATTATATTTCCTTTTGATATCAAGTGAAGTTATATGAATGTTTTAATTGTTATGTTACCGATTCGAACAAAAAACAACTATTTCATAAAACGCCGCTGTTCTTGCATTGAAAAAATATTTTTAGGGCAAATGTAATTCAAGATTCAAAGTACTTTGGAGTAATTGAATTAAATCAAACTACAGTGCCCCTACTCCAAAACAAATGTTTTATTTGATTAAAACCCAACTATAGTGTGACGCGTTTTGAGACCAACGATCTTCTCAATTATACAATTATACATTATTACAATTTTAAATTAAAAACCAAAGATCAAAAATAAAATTTCAAATACACATCTTTTTTTTGAAAAAATAAAAAATCAATAAATGAAAAAGAAGTTGCGTATTTGAAATTTAATTTTAATCTTTGTTTAATTTAAAATTGCAATGATGCATAACTATATAATTTGTAGTAAAATTTCTCTTTGCTTTTGTGATTCCACTGTATTGCAATCATTTGCAGTCTGATGACGCATCATACCATACTTGGTTTTTAATAGAATAAACCGTTCGTTTTGGAATAGGAACACTGTAGTTTGCTTTAATATCAAATGTGTTTCATTTGATATCAAAATGGATCATAAAATAATGCTATTCATTATTTTGTTAGCGTTTAATCTGCTGGACAACTTAAAACTTGAAATTTGGAAAATGAAGTAAGGGTTAAGTTAAGTTAGCTTTATTATATAATAGTTTAAGTGCCTTGCCACACAAATACGATATTGTTACTACTATATTTGATAAACATTCCTTTTATATACTGTATTTCTAAAAACTACCTGCATTTGTGAAGTATATTTAAAAACTATTTGTATGTGCCTTGCCGAATTTGCAGGAGCAATATTCATACTGATAAAATACTATACATTCCTTTTATAATTTTATTTATATTTATTATTCATTCAATGCGCAATAATGAACACAATTTATTGATATTAATGACTAAAGTGCTACTCTGTCCCTTAATTTTTCAAAAAGTGTCTAATAAACACATATATTCCAAGTACGTTGACAACCAGTAACTGCAACCTTATTTTGTCTGCTTCGAAACAATATTCTAGTATATATAGGTGGAACCATTGTCTCAAGTTTTTCAATCGTGACGTTTTCTTCCTCCCTGGCTCCTCCGCCCCGAAATTCCGATTCCAAAACATGAAGGAATTTTACCCTTCCTAATTCCACTATTAGCAGGCTTATCAGCAATTGGAACTCTTGTGGGGGGAGGAGCACAAATTCATAAGAGTGTCAAAGCTGTACAAAACGCTCAAAATAACATCGATGAAGAATTTAAATCCCATAATTAAATATGGAAACAATAGCTCTAGATAAAGAGGAACTGGCTTATGCTCAAACCGTACAAGGAAGGTTTGGGACTTTTCCTCACTCCACCTCCGAAACAAAAAACTAACTACGTTACCCCATAGACCCTTGGCAGGTGCATATGTTCCAAAAGCGGCAAAATATATTAAATGCTTTTGCGCTGTTTTCATGAGAGATGAATGATATTTTGAAGGAGCACATGCTTATCATTTTGCTTATCACATGACCGAAATACTCCAACTGCCAGCTCTTTATGGTATTTAGTACTTATGTCTGCTTCTATTTTTGCCTACATATAGGATGTGTAAGCGTCCATGCTTCCATTCGCTGCAAAAGTATGCTGAAGATATACTAACAAAGCAATCTTAGATGGAGTGTTATTGGTTGGTCATGAAAGGTAAGAACCCTCTTTATTTGCATACACATTACTCTCGCCTGCTCTATTCTGCATCGTATTTCTTAACCATTTGCCCCAGATTCGTTCAAATAACACTCAAGGAATTTGAAATGCTATGCTCTCTCGGCAACATCATTGGCAATTGTTAATGCTTACCAAATAGTGTTTGGAACTTTACTGCACACCAACCATTTTGTTTTCTTTACGTTCAGGTTTAGCCCCATTGCTGAACTATGTATTACGACTGCATTTAATAATGTTTGCAGATCATTAACGCGGATGGCTATTAACATAGTATCATCCATATATCTTATATTCTTGATGGATATTCAGTTAACTATTAGAGCAAAGTCAAGTTGATTTCACGCCTCACTCATAATAAATTCCGAATACTAATTAGACAATAATGGAGATAGGACACATCGTACTCCTTTCAAGTGCTGTAATTTTTTTCTTTCATACTTTACTGTACTTCAGTCTTCATCTATGATACATTTGGATCCGCTGTAATACTTGTAAGGGGCGACGTAGTAAATTACTTGTCCATTAGCTTTCCGCATTCGCGCATTTCTTTGTTGGGTGAAGCTTTCCGCATTGCTTTCCGCATTGTACCCAGTTTGCCCACAGTTCTTGTAGCATGGAATGGGTTCCAAAATGGACATCATAATGCTCATTCGGTTGTATATATTTAATCCGCTTTTTTCTCTTAGCACTTTCCGCAGTTCATGTGTTCCCTTGAACGGGCCGGAAGTGGTATCCCCCGCCCCCGTTCTTTCGATGTGACGCTTATAAGTTCCCCGACAGTTAGCGTTTCCAATAATCTTTATTTTCATATAGTCAGATTGTGTTATATTTAACTGGAGTTCCTGTTTCCCAAAGTAGACTGCCTCCGCTTTGGTATTGTTTAATCTGATCTACCATTTTTAGCAGTACTTCCAAATTCCTTGTTGGGTCAGTTCTAGTCTGCTTGTCGCTAAGTATAAGTTGGCTCCTTACGGCAAATACTGCTTTATTATCAGTGAATTGCAGATTGTGCTCCTTACTTGTTTTAGTTTATTTGAGGCATATAGTATGTGCAAGCATATAGTATGTGAGGCATATAATATGTATGCAAGTTGTAGGGCTTAGTGGGGAGCCTTGTGGGAGACCTTTGGCTACTGTTCTCTATCCATAAAGTTTATTCTTTACTCTAACTCTAAACTGTCTCTGAGTTATAAATGAGTGGATTGTGGTTATCAAATCTCTACCTAGGCCCATCGTTTTCAGCTTGTAGACTCGCGCCAGACTCAATTATATGCCTTTTCTACGTCGACAAAAGCGCATACTATTTGTTGAATGTGTTTCTTTCTTTTGGATGATTATCTTATTAAGCTGCCAAGTATTTCAGCTTGCTGAATAGCTGCTAACTTGTTTCTAAATCCAAATTTATTTACACAAATGAGTCTCTTGTTTTCTGCTCAAATTTGCATTTTGTTTTTGATTATCCTTTCCAATATCGTTGAATACTATTTAGAATAGATATTGATTCTTTTCTTCTTTCGGTATGATGACAACAATTGCTGCTTCCCACTTGTCCGGAACATTGTGCTGTGATACGATCGCATTAAATATTGATTATAAGAGAAGTACTATATTTATTGGCAGCAATTGGACCGGTTTGTTCGGAATACCATTCTCTCAACAGGCTTTTCTAGAATTTAGTTTTCTTCTTGCACACTGTATTTCAGGAGTCACTCTTGTTTGTTAGGACGCCATCTTCTTGTTTGATAATTCGTCTTGGCCACCGCCATTTTCGTTCCATGGCTTGTTGGATCCTTGTTGATAAATCATTTTGTGATCACTGTTTACTTTGGTTCTAGACTTCTTTGGAATCGTAACGAATATGGACTTCAATCAGTCAGACGATATGATGCCGGTTCTATACACGCTGTTAAATAAATCCAAGAACGCGTTGTCAGTTAAAGTCTTCAATATATCGACTGGAATATCGCCATGTTCTTCTTGCCTTTCCGTGTTTTGCTTGTTTTATTTTCAACATATTTAGTACATATTTAGTAGCGTCATTCAACATATTTTCACATTTCAACATATTTAGTAGAGTCATTATTTTTGTGGCTGTGCCGTAGGTCCATCATTTGCAGTATTTCGTCCGTCATCTAAGACGTAATCTTTATGGCCCCTACGGCTTTTAGTCTGATCCGAGTTAATAGTTCCTTTAATATTTGTCCATGTAGACTCGATATTACTACCCAATTCTGGTTCTTCCAGATTGCTCCATTTAGGGTTTAATTCATTCGTTCTGCACAATTGTTCTGATATTCTCATCATGCAATTTTCTTACGTACATGCGAGACAATTCTCGATTCTTTGTACATATTTTTAGTTTTTAGTTCATTGCCGTTATTAGAAGGATAAGATGCGTAAACACATCAACTCCTGGGTATGTCTTCGTGCCCTTTCTTAAAACGTTAATTGATCGTTATGTAATCTATTTGATTTCGCACATTTCTATTCACGTTTGAAATCTATGTATGCCTTGGATGATGTTTAAAGACGGTGTTCATGATTACAAGGCTTTACTCTTGATAGAATTGTACAAATCTCTACCGCGATCATTTGCCGTGTCCAGTCCAAAATCGCCATTGTTTGTAGTCGTCAATATTCATTTAATTACTTACAAGATAATGTTCCCAAATAATTCATATGCTCTTGGTAGGCCACATGCAACAATCTTCAGTTTTCCAATTGATTACCGATAATGGATTACCGATGTTGCCATATACCTACGTTTTCGGGCTTTCAATTTTTCTCACAACTTTCCTCACGTAGAAGGATAGGACATAATTAATGCTTTCCCAGGACTAGAAGTTTGGGTTTGTGGAAGATAAGTATGTCTGGCGAAAACTGAGTCTTGATACATTGAATGTTGGGCTACAAATGTATGAATAAACATTGTTGTCTAAGCTAGTGTCCGTCCAATTACAGGTGCATATATCTGCTAGTTTTCTGCGGATAGAATTGCGTAAATTGCGGCAAGTCGCTTCCATAAGGTTTTCGTTTTTGGTTTGATTTCATATTTCAGGGTTTCTTTTGGTATTTCCTTGGTCTTGTGTTTCTGATTCATCTTTATGGTTCATTTGGCACATTTTTGCAACAACTTTATGATTTTCGAGTATAAGTCCAAAAGTATAGGAGTATTCCAATTGATTACCGATAATGAATTATTGGTGTTGCTATATACTGATGTTTTCGAAATTTCAATTTGACTCACAACTTTTTCACGTTGAAGAATGGGTTTTAATTATAACCCGTATCTCTTATCAAAGCTCTATCCCAGGAATTGAGGTTTCGGTTTAGGGAGGACCAGAAAGTCTGTACTGACACGTCTTGCAAAAACTTAGTTTTAATACATTGATATTAGTTGGGCTAAAAATATTTGAATTATTATCGCTGTATAAGCCATTGTCTCTCCATAAATAGTTTTATTTTATTTTTGAAGGTTCATTCGGGTATTTCCATTGTCTTTTGGTTTTGAGTTATGTTTGAGGTTTATTTGACACATTTTTGCAGAAATGTTAACACATTTAAGTATAAGTCCGAAAAGATATCTTTTTTTGGAATTATCGATCAATTATTCTCAAAACTTTTTTAGGTTGAAGGATGGGTTTTAATTATAACGTCGTATGTCTTATCCAAGCGCGATCCCAGGAATTGAGGTTTCGGTTTAGGGAAGACAAGAAAGTCTTTTAGAGACAGGTCTGCCGAAAACTAGTTTTAATACATTGATATTAGTTGGGCTAAAAATATTTGAATAATTATCGCTGTGTAAGCCATTGTCTCTCCAGTTATTGATGCATAAATAGTTTAATATTTGAAGGTTCATTCAGGTATTTCCGTGGTCTTATGGTTTTGATATAATTCCGAAAATATAATATTTTGGGATTTATCAACGATTTCCAGTTTATTGCCGATAATGAATTACCGGTCTTGCCATATACCAATGTTTTTGGAATTTCAATTATAGTCACGTCCAAGGTTTTAGTTGTAACTTGTTTTGATTTTTTCGAATGATATTTGTATCAATAGTTCGATGACTATAAGGCGCCTAATCTTCGACTTTATAAAGAGTTTTCAAGTAGTTTAGGCATGCGTTTTTTCTTGAATGTTTTGTGCAACATTTCAAACGTACAATATTTCGTTGGTAGTGCAAAAATGGATGGTACGCCTTTGACATATAAAAATCAGTCGTAGAAAATGACGGCAAGTTCTCATAAATGTCAAACATTGGAAATATTATTAGTAGTTTGACATATTTCCAATGTAATAATAAAAAAGCTACCAATTGATACCTGCCTTTTTGTAAATGACAATTTCTGGATTATTATGGGACTAAAGTATTTTAATATATTATCTTGAATTGATTACCAGAAAACTATGAAGCCTATTTTAAATTTAACTAAAACATGCAAATACTCAATTATTTTTAACTATACAATAAATACATTATAAACAATTATGTGATATTTTAATGTACCGAACGATTGTACGTAATATAGTTTCAGCATTTATCTATGTAAATTACTAAACAAAAAGAATTTTTTATTACAATATTCTTGTTCAGATCAAAACTTATACGTTCTATGTAGTGAAGATGTGAATATAAGCCAATTCTAAATCACTCTTATTAAACATTTTTTTCAGCTAGCTTTCTTTTTGTGGCTGCTACACATTAGATAGATAGATAGAAAAACCTTTTTTGGCATAATAATCTTAACATTTTTACAACATCCCAATTTAACAGTAAAATAAAACAATTAAAACAAATAAATTCTTAACACTACTTTTTTAATTTTTTTCGATTTAGGGACAGAAGGGAAGTCTTTTAATATCTTAATATTTACTATATATTTTCCCTTTTATCCCATTACTCCTTTCCCCTAAAACTTCTCTATTTCCTCACTCCCTTTCTTCCAGTTTATCCTTCCTGTCCCTATATATTTCCCCCAGTATTCTCTTCATTATTTCTATACTCTTTCCCTCACTATATTCACTTTCCCTGGTTACCCAAACTTAACTTCCAGTTTTTCCCTACTTCCCTTTCTCTATCATTCCATTCTATCCTTTCACATTCTTTTACCCAGTGGCTCTACTTTTCCTCTTCCCTACCACATATTCTACACATTCTTTCTTGCTCAGCTATCCAAAACTTATTTCCTCGCTCTTCATTCCCACACCTAAACCTCGCAATCATCCTTTTCTCATACATGTTTAAACCTGATAACAAATATTCACTCATCCCATTTTCGTTTATTATCGATCTATAACTATTATCATATCTGCTACTCTCTAATTTTTCTTCCGTCTCTTGCCTTTCCGCATCCTTAATTCTTTCTACAATCTCGCTCACTCCTTCCTTACCTGTCATCATCTTCTCCAACTACCTACTTGTAGACCATCTAACTCTCCCATTCACATTCATTCTGCACCTAAACCATGCATTCCCACATTCCTCTTTTCTTACCTTCATCAATCCTTCCATATATACTTATTTAACTAATATGCTAGCTTCATCCATCAAGACTTTCCGCTCAAAATTCAGCATTTTATTCACTGCTGTACTCCATATTTTATATTTACCTAATTCCTGCTGTACAATATCATTTGGTGTATTCCTGTCAAATCCCAACATTCTTTTCATACATCTTACCAGTACTCTCTCTATCACCTCTCTTTCTTCAACCGCCCATACTTCTGCTCCATATATCAAAATACTGTTCACACATACTTCCATTATCCTATTTCTCATCTTGCATACCATCACTTTCGTTTTCTCCACATTCACTTCCATATATA